>VXBA01002157.1:402034-441876 GCA_013399895.1 Serilophus lunatus | reverse complement strand
GCCATGTGGCAGCTGTGGGTGAAGGGCTGCTGCCCATGGGATGGACTCTCGCCAGAGCAGTTTGTGAGAGGAACTGTGTCCTGTGGGAGAGACACGCGCTGGAGCAGTTTGTGAAGAACTGTCTCCCGTGGGATGGGACCCCCATGGAATGCAGTTGGAAGGACTCTTCTCCCCAAGCAGCAGCTGAGAACAGCAGCTGACCATAACAACCCCCTCCTCCACCTCGCCTTTTCCCTTGACCGCTGCGGGAGAGCAGGTTGGATGTAAGAAGGAGGGGGTGGGGGGTAAAAGATGTCTCTTATTGTTTCTCACTCTTCAGCTCTGATCTTGTTAGTAATAAACTTAACTATTATTCCCACATGGAGTCTTGTTTTGCTGTGAAGGTGATTAGCAAAGAATCTGTTATGGTCCTTATCTCAACTAATGAAACCTCATTATATTCTCTCTCCTCTGTTGCTGGGCGAGGGGTAGTGAGAGAGTGGCTGTAGTGAGCCCTTGGCACTCAGCAAGGGTTAAACCACTACACACTCCTAAAGTTCTTGCAAAGAACTTTATTTGCAGGTTTCATGTCCCAGTGTGGAGATGGAAATGGAAGAAGGGGAATTTAATTGTATTATAATTATCCCTGCAGGAGGAGGAGTACGGATAATTATGTAACATTAAGATATAATCTGTACTCTATATTTTGGCCTCCATCTTCTCACTTCACCTGCTCCAGGCCCTCAGAAACTGTCTAGGCCAGCTGAAGAGGTGTGGTTGCAGGTTGCCTCGATCCAAGGATGTGAACTGGAGTCACAATCCCTTTCTCAGAAGCTACCTTCAGGGACTCCCTTAATTTGCAGCAAAATCTCACACTACACATGGCCTCCTCACCTACTTGCTTCATCCACTGACTAGAACATCTGTCAGCTTCCACCAAAAACAGTGCAAATGCCATCTTGTGGCATAGTGTCCTTCAGCTATGGGTGGGAGAAGTGCTGACATAGATCCCTTGAGTGTGAGGTCCTGCATACTTGCCCTTCATTCATCACTGTTGTCCCAAACCCAGAGAGGGACAGACAAGCAGCATGGTTCAGGGGGTATGCAACCCTCTCCCGCCCTGTGCAGAGCAGCAAAGGTCAGGGACAGAGAGCTGATCCTCTTGGGTAGAATCTAGGCAAACTTTTCATGAAAGGAAATGTGCAGCATTTAACCTTATGACTTTCTCCGCACGCAGATAATATTTATTAAATTGTCCCTTCTCTGGCAAAACCTGGCACAGGGCCATTCCCAGGCTAGGGGGGATGATCTGGGCTCTGGAGACAGGGACTGAAGTCACCAGAGGCGGTGAGAGGTGAGAGCCTCTTAGTTCTTTCTGTTACATGCACAGGAAAATTAAATTACACCAAAAAAAGGCAAATAAAAGGTAATGTGCACTTCTTTTTCCATTTCACAAACGAGGAGGGAGAGGTAAGACAAACTATCCTGCTTTCAGGTCCAATTCCTTCTATGTATACTTCCTGGGGCAATGCAGTTATGTGCCTACCTAATAGCTCAGTCTAGCTCCAGGTAAGCAGTCATTAGTTTTCTTAGCAAATGCTCTAGCAGTAAAATACAAAAAGTAGATAAAATAATTCAGTCCTTAATGCTGAAGAATATATGGAGAAAAACATATGGATACACATAGAAATACAAGTATAGGGGTGCACACACAAGGAACTTAATAAAAATGGATAGATCTGGTGCCAAATGATGTCAAGATGGAATAGAAAGAAGAGGGGGATATATGAATTTATTAAGCTCAGACATAATTGTCATGACTAAATGTTAATGCATAGGGATGAAACTTTTTTTACTTTATACATATTAATAGACTCCCTTTTTGTGAAAGAATGACATCAGACATGGATAAATTTGACAGAAGTGAAAGTCAAAAATGGTCGCATTGTTAGGAACATTCCTGAGGTAGTGTTGAACAGTGCCTTTGATACATCAGCCTTCAGTCTCTGAGCACATTCATATTAACTTGTGTGTACACCCAGAATTCAAATGAGCTGTTTCTTTAGATGCTGACTTTTAGCAGCAGTCCCACCAGACAGGCTGGAATCAAATCTACAGTTTCAGAATGTGGTATAGTATAATTTTCTCAGTACAGTTTGTGCCTGCTGGCTCTCTCAGAAGATTAGAGGAAGAGGCAGCATGTAGCAGATCGTTAAAGATCCACACAAGGCTAAAGACTGAAAAAAAAAAAAAGTTCAATGAACACATTTCTCCAAGTACAGACATTCTCCTATGCCAAGATATAGGTGCAAGGCTGTGTATATAATATTGCTGAAAGCAGAAAGATGACAAATTGCTTGGAATGGATTCACTCAAATCCATCCCTCAAATCAAAGTGAGGGCTAACCACTTATGCCTGAATACCTCAGCAATGTGTGAACACTGGTGCATTGTCAAAAAAGGATGCTTTTTTATAACCCTTCAAGAAACTACTGTGAAAACAGTGATACACACCTGAAATATATGTGTTTGTCTGGAAACATCAGATCAGTACAGTAACTGTCTAAGAATCTTCCAGTAAAGCCAGCATACACAGGTACATCACATGGCTTAGAATTCAGTGAGCCTAGACATAAATAAAACCTGAAGTCATGCATCTTTTTCTCATTAGCCCATTGCTTTTAAGAAATAGACATTGGGAGGCCAGAATTTAAAGATGTGAGTTAATACTACTGACACACATTTCTGAGCAGCGTCAAACCAAAAAAAAAAAAAAAACAAAAAAACAAAAACCAAACAAAAACCAAAACCACACATGAAAGGAAAAGATTTGGGAAGTGGAAAAGGAGGTAGTCATGGAAAACAAATGCATAAAGAGAAGAAACAGAGATGAGTGAATGTATGTCGGGTTGTATATATTAGTCTGTTAGAAAATTTTCTTTTGAAATCTGGTTTTATAGACATTTTCATTATTCAGTGAGATTTCTGTAATAATGTCTGCCTTAACGGAAAACAGGAAAAGGAAAATTCTTCTTCAACAAAGTAAAATTTTGAATAACCATTTTCCCCTCCTTTGCCCCATTAGCATGAAAGTACTCTCTTTGGAGATATATAGCTACATTTATATATATCTATAGATACAGAAATGAGATATAAATAAATATTCACCTTTTGCTTCATCACATAAGAAAATACAAGTGGGATTTTTATTCTTTTTTTCTGGTTTCATAAAACAGTTAAAAATATTTGTCTAGCTTTTTTTCCTTTTAAAAATATCAGTCTCCTTTTGGTAAGCAAATGAAGGACATCATCTACATTTTTACATAATTTTTTTTCATATGTCAACCATAAGGCTGCTGGCAAATTAATTAGCATATATTGCCAAGTGGATGAGTACTAGTAACAAATAGCAGCTCTTATCAGACAAAAAAATAAGTCCATTTCAGTCCATTCAAGACAAACGGTTTTTACCAGATCTACTGTATATTGAATATTTCAATGCCTAGTATCACAGCATGCCTAGTAGTTAAAGATAATTAAAGTGATAATACACCTGTTAACTGTGGAGACATTGTGCCTATCATCAGACTGCTTAGAATAACTAAAACAAACAGGCAGAAAGGTTGAGCATGCAGTCTGCATGTTCCAGCTGGCTATGAGAAGCTTCACACCCTCAGTGGAGCTCTATTTTATAGCACAGAGGCCACAGTCTAACAGATTAGCTGTTTTACTAATCATTATGATCTTCTTCATAATCAAGTGGATCAATTTCACTCTTTTTCCCTCATCTGAAGCAATATCCTTTTTATTAATGTTTGTCTTAGGGAAACTACTCCTACTGTTTACTTTTCCTCTTAATAGCAACTAAGTGCTTAACACAACTTTTACCTTCTCTTAAAGCAGCCCAGTGTCTGCAAGCCTATTCAGGATGAGACCTGAGTTTTTCCCTCATCCCATGTTTTCAGCCAACATCAACATCAGCATGTCAAGCAAGGCAGGACTGTCTAAAGAGCTGATTACTTCTGTATGACAGAAATGCTCAAATACCATGCTGCTATCCAGCAAAATACATTCAAAAATCACAGATATGCAGAAAGAATTGCAGAGGTTCTCTTTCTACAAAGCAATATGCTTACTGTAAGAACAGAGGTGTTGTATTTAACTGGCAATGACCACTTTTATTTTAAGCTGGCAATAATGCGCAACAACAAATATATCCAAGCATTTTATTCATCCATGGATACTCATTTTCCTCCTCCTGCAGATACCCATTCTTTCTATGTGTCCAGTGGCTAGAAGCCAAGAAACTCATTTTATGCTTGATAATTCGTTGCTAATCAGTGCTAATCTGTTTGGGAAAACATTTATAGCTCAAGAACAAAGAGAATAGATCAGTTCAGCTGCCCTGCTGGTGACTGTTCATCACTGAGTGCAGCTCCACAAACTCTTCCATGGAACCCACATGGAGATTCACTCACACAAGTGGCTTTGCATCAAAAACAAGCAAGATATTGGTGCTGGACATATAAAATAAGAGTGAGAAATGAATGCTGGTGCTATTTGCACCAATTTCACTATTCACATCTCTCAGAGCAGTAGGCACTACTAACACAGGTTTACCTTTGCAAAGGTTGTAGCAGGCTGTTTTGGTCCTACTGAGACCTACTCAACTAAAAAAAAATAATGGAGAAAGCTTTGAATTTCCATTGGGCAGATATCCATAATTCCAACATTTTAGATGGGCAATGATTAGGAGTAAAACTTGTGTAGCACAGTCCACAAACACAGCCCTGAAAATTGCAGTTTTCCAAAACTTGTGTAGCAAAGTCCACAAACACAACCCTGAAAATTGCAATTTCCCCATAAAACAACTGTAGACTGGGGAGAAAATGGAGGCAAATATGCCAAATCTAGTGAAATACTAATAATGTAATACTTGGCTTTCAAATACTGGGAAAGCATGCAGATAACAAATATTGATTTTACTTGGTGCGAAATAAGGTTTGTGTTACTGCTGCAGAATTCCTTTTCTGATATTCTCCTGTAGCTTTGAGCCATATGTTTCTGAGTAATACAGAAAAGGTGCAATTAAGCTTGTCTGTAAGACCATGCTCTGCTAATGCCAGCACTCTCCTGAGGAGGGGTACTCTCCTGAGCAGCGAGGGGAGCCAAGCCATCTACAGGGTGCGGGCGTTTCTGCATCTCACCCAAAATCTGAGAGTTCAACTTTTGAGTCCAGGCTGCCGAGGCATGTCTCAGCTCAGCTTGACAGATCCATGGGGCGACTATTCAAATGCAATGTTGTCCCAGACTCATCTGGAATGCCTGGATGACAGTATTTCCCACTCATCTCCTTTTTTTTATTAATTAAAAATAAGACAGCATGAGCCTCTGAGAAACCTGTCTGTAAAATAAAGGTCTGCATTAAAGCCAGGTATGAAAAACTGTCCTCCTGACAAGCAGTCACTATTTGGAGATGCATCTGTCTCTCAGGGAATCAGTTACGTGCCAGAAACAGGGAAACAATCCCATACAAACAGTAACATTAGGGGAATATTAAGGCTGAAATTAAAGCACTGAAAAGACAGAGTGCACCTCAGGAAAAACTAGATTAGCTACCTTATCACTGCCTGCAAGCATACATACAATATTACAGCCCTTAATTAAACAGACATGTTTTCTCTCTGACAGAACATATCAGATGGTCCTTTAGATTTTCTATGTTTAGCATATATTAACAATTTGTCTCTTTACTGTGTGTCCATCATTTAATTAGCATAAAAGCCCCCTAGCCCTCTGTTCACTTCATCATCTTTAGAATACATACTCTTATCTCAAAGGTACTTATTTTAGTAATTTCATCAATACAGATGTACAATGCATTCCACAAGACATTTTTCTCCTTAGAGACAGATGTACTTCTTAGCAATAATTCATTACTTATTGCATCACAAGCTGCTTTTCAGACAAATAAGCTCACAATTCCATTACCAGTGTCTTTTAATGATGTTTCTGTTTCAGATTGCTTTATTATTGGAGTCTAATCCAAATTTCACTGAACTTTCCTATTAATTTCAGTGAAAGGCTCTGTTCATTTTCCAAGCAGCTCAAAGCACATCTCGGGAAAATCTGTATACTATTTATCCAACAAGACTTTTTAAAATAAAAAGCAAAATATTTCTTTAGTATCAAATTGCCTCCCTAATGAGCAAAACATCCTGCAGAGGTTTTTCACTAGTTAGCTGAGAGCATGTCCTAGAACACAGTAAGTGAAAGAAACCTGCATGTTGAATGATAAATGGCAGCAGGGAGTTTTCTGAATTAATTTAGAGGACAGCACAAATGAGTTTCATATGTAGACTTGCAAAATCATCATGTTGGGAAAACTTGAAAACTTATTAAAAGTGGTAAAGTTAGGACTGAGATGATAGTACAAGAAAATGTTAGAAGAATAAGGTGGTCTCAGTCTTTGAACTGTGAACCACCTATTCCATGCTCCTAAACACAACTGCGAATCTTGGAAGTTTTCCTGCTGAGGGACACAATATGCAAACAAGAGACGTAACTGAAAAATAGTCTCTGTGGAGTGATCCTTCCTTTAATCCAGATGACATCCCACCTGGATTACTGCATCTAGTACTGGAGCACCAAATGTAAGAAGGACACAGACATGCTGGACAGGTCCATAGGAGGGCCACTAAGATGATCAGATAGATTGACCACCTCTCCTATGAAGTCAAACTGAGAGAGTTGGAGTTCTTCAGATTGGAGAAGAGAAGGCCCCAGGAAGACCTTATAGCAGCCTTCAAGTACTCAAAGGGACCTACAAGAAAACAGAAGAGGGACTTTTTACAAGGACATGTAATGATAAGACAATGGTTTTAGCGATAGGAAAATGGTTTTACACTGAAAGAGGGGAAGTTTAGATTAGATACTAGAAAGAAATTCTTTACTCTGAGAGCGATGAGGCACTGGAACTGATTGCACAGAGAAGTTGTGTATACCACATCCCTGGAAGTATTCCAGGCCAGGTTGGATGGGTCTTTGAGCAAGCTGGTCTAGTGGAAGGTGTCCCTATCCATGGCAGGGGGGTTGAACTAGATGATCTGTAAGGTTCTTTGTAACCCAAACCATTCTGTGATTCCTCTGTAATTCTCTGTACTCAGCATATTTTTGGGTGTAGAAACCCTGGACTTCACACAGGAAAGGACGTAGGCCTTTAATGATCTTCTGAAAATGTGATCCTATTTTTAAAGTCTTTGATCTTTTTGTGTAATTTACAACCATAAATTTCTCCAAACATATGCACTTTGTTAAGGTCATTGGTGCAAACTATGAGTATGTATGAAAGCCAAATCCAATTAGGATGTTGCAGTGATAAAAGTGGTGATCAGGTAATGCCAAAGTGGAATATTCCATTTAGGCATGAAGCAGGAAACCAGATATCCTCCTGTTCCAGGATCTTCCTTAATGGTTATGAGATTTCATGATGAACTCTTGAAAAAAAATTCTAGAAATTGTAAAGAACACCTGAGAATTTTTTAAAAAATTTACCTGTATTTTATCTCTTGATACTGTCATTTTTCTCCAAACTTAAAATTTTTGGTGGTTTTTGCTGTTGACTAAATATATTACATGGTTTCGATGATGTTTTGGAAAGAGTAAATAGAAGATAAAAAAATTAAATATTTAGACATTAATTGAATAAGTATGTTGTATTAAGTCATGAATATTGAGGACTATCTCTCATATTTAAATTTATACTAAGAGAAGGGAAGAGTTACCCTGAGGGCACCTCATGAGAGGGATATCCATGCTTATTAAAATAACAAAATAAGAGACTTGTTATTCTTTCCTGAACTTTCACAAAAAACTGAAGAAATTTATATGAGAGAAGAAGTTAAGATACTGCTTTTCAGTCTTATCAATATCAGAAATTCATCCTAAGAAGGATTACTCCTACACTGACACCACAGCTTTTCCTGTTTCCACAAAACAATTCACAAGTTGCATATATTTCCATATTTGATCTGCATTAATATTAAAATCTTCCTGAAGTTTCTGGAAAGATTTACATGTTTTATCATCAGATAAATCCTTTATTATCTTGTACCAAAAGTTCATTCTTCTTTAAAATGTAATAAATATTTAATTTGAACAAACAAAGCAAAAGCAATTAAGGAAAAGAGATGCCGTATGAAAAAAAAGAAACCCAGAGATTAAATTCACAATCACATTTGCTGTCTGTGTAAAAATTTCCAGTCAATACCAAATAGCAAAAAAGTAGCTAATACCAAATCTCATATGTAGATGTCAGAAGAGATACCAGGTTATTATCCTCGAGCATTACATTACCCATGCATTGCTGTATTGGATGGATGAGTAGCAGAAGAAACAGGATATTGCTGTGGTTGCTGGAGACAGAATACAAGAGGCAGGTGGACAGCATGATGGGACCAGATAGCAAACTCTGGTAATACTGACAACAGGGAGTGGTAAGCAAAACTCAGAATATTTTGGATTTTGTTTCCCAGGAGCTATTAGGTATTGAAAGGTTTTATTTATTTATGGTCAATGCTTTGGAATTGCAAATCTCACAAGAAGTTGCTCAGCAGATCAGAGATTCCTCCAGAACATCATTCTGTGTTGCTTCAGCACTTCTCATCACATCCACCTCCAAAGATGTGTGCGTAGGGCTGCATGGAGCGAGGCATTTATGCGAGAACAGAGGGGAAGAGAGTTAGAATGGGAAGCTCTTCTCACAGACCTTGTGCAAACTACAAGAAAAGAGCGAAATAGATTTAAGGGGAGATAAATTTAAAAATGTTTGGACTTATGTCTGAGGCAAATTTCATTGTCTTTAAATGTAGCCTAACTCTAAACTACTATATCACTTAGAATATACACTGCAAATTCTGCTGGTCTCACTCCTGATGCTCCCAAGTTTACTCTCACAGTAAAAAAGAAATTTCATCTTTATCTTACTTGTCTATCTCTCTTTTCATCTCTACTGTGGCTGGCGATCCCCATCTCTCGCCATCCATCAGTGAGACAGGCCAGGGAAATACAGAAACACTGGTACTTACAACACTTGAAACTCCTGGATAAATCATTAGAGACCATGCTATAGGGAACAACTTTGCAATGACAAGGAAATAAAATCAATTTTTTAATAAGTCTTCTCAAATTCTCATTTCCATAGGGTCAATCCTCAGTCATTCCCATAGAAAACTCTACCCAAGAGAGGAGGAAAGAGAAAAATTGTCAGACGTTTCCCTCCGAGAATATTTGACTTCTTCCTCAGAGGTAAGGGAATTTGCTCTTCATGCTCTATGGAACAATGGTAGGGGGATTAGTCTCCAACTCCATTAAATTTTCCTACAATCACAAGGGACTATGCAATCTCTAGCTCTTTTCTAAATGATATTTTGCTCAAAAGGCCTCCCACTACACTTCAAACATAGGACAGGTGTTGCCGCATTAGCCATAGACCCACCCAGTGTCCTGTTTTGGACACTAGGGGGCGCTACTGAGCAACAAGAGACTTAGATAACAAAACCAGTTTATTGGCTATGCGCTATATGAGCTGTGGGAACCCATATAAGCATAAACGAGTTACACAGAGAAAGACCTGACAATAATACGCAACTGTTATGGATTTGAAATGGAGTTTTTCTGGGGTAAGTGGGTATGTTTTGGGTGTTTGTTTGTAAACCCATGGTTTTTTTAAGCATGAAAATAGCCGAAACCCCGAGCTTTTCCCTTTCCCCATATACTGAAGCCCCAGCATCTGCATGGTTTCTCACGCTCGTCCTCTTGGCAGTTCGGCAGGACCGCGCCCACTGCCCAGTCCGTGCAGTGGGGTGGGGGAAGGTGGCTGGGTCTTGGCTCCTGTTGTTTTCTCATCCTCCCGCTGCTCAGTTCGTGTGGCCACCAGGCCCCAGGTCCAGAGCACATGGCGTTTTGGCAGGAAGCGCCATCTTACTCGGAGTACCGAAACCTCAGAAAGGGATGGTGCTGAGCACAGCTACCCAATGAGAGGACAGCCTGGCTGAGGACCCCGAAGTCTTGCGGGATTGCCAGCACATAAAAGCCAGAACCCCAGAAGTCCTGTTCTTTTTTGCTGGCTTGTTGTGGTCCAGATAACATCAACTGCTGCTGCTCCTCCTAGTCCTTCGCGGTTCCCTTCACCCTGCAGCAGCACCAGAGCTCCAACAGTGGCACCAGGAGACCACCCAGCAACACCACAAGTGGTATCTGTACCCTTGGGTGTCCCTGGGGAGGGTGCTTTTCACTGTTTTTGTCTTTCAGGGGCTCCAGGACTGGGAAATATCACCCACACAACAGCCTTCCCTTCTTGCCTTGCTCCTCAGCCTACTAGCCTGCTTGGAGGAGCAGTTTGTTATTTGTTTTCTTTTTATTATTGCACGATATTGTCGGGTGGTTATTTTTTGTATCTGTTCAGTGCCTTTAGAGGGGTCCTATAGTTCTATAGAGTCCCATAGATAAGTAAACTTACCTGATGTGCTTCTATTCAGTCTTTTGTCCTGATTGCGCCCCCTAGTGGTAAAACCACCATAGCAACAAAAGAAAATAACAAACTATGCTCCTCGGGACCAGCTGCTGGGCTGGTGGAGCAAGGGAAGGAAGGAGGCTGCCCTGTGGACAGCGAGGGTCCCACTCTGGAGCTGCTGGAAAAGAATTGACAGTGAAAGGAACCCTGGGGCGACCCAAGGGGAGAGAAATACCATGACTCCTGTTGCCTCTGGGTCGTTCCCTGCTGGCACTGCCTGAGCTCCAGTGATGCCGCGTTGCAAGGGGCCGAGAAGGGGAAGCTGTGCCCCTCTCAGCACCGAGGGAGCCTAAAAAGAGCAGCCGTGCCTCTCCTAGTGCTGCAAGGAAGATGAAAGAGAGAGAACGTCCATGCCTCCTGCTTTTATGGGCTGCCCGTTCTCAGGTTTTCTTGGGGCACCCTTCTGGGGCATGACGCCTCTCCATTGGATGGTGGCACTAGGCACCACCTCCTCTCCAAGATTTCACCACGAGGCAATATGGCATTTTCACCAAAACACCTCACGACTGCACTTGCCGAGAGTAGGGGCCATCACCGCCACCCTGCCAGCACCAGGGGCACCCAGGGGCCCAGGGGCCCAGCGGCACTGGCCATTGGTGGTGGGTATGCTGGGCTGGGGCTCAGCTGTCCTTACCTGTTCCCCCCTCTCAGGAAAACGAAATATACATTTTAAAAGCCAAAATGCCCTCTCCCCTAACCTAAAAGACAAACCCCTTCCTGACCCACGACACAGAGACAGAGAAGAAAGGTAGTGCCACGAAGTTCATAAATATTCTTACTATATAGCCTATACAGAAAGAAGAGGATTTCTTATATTAACATGATATAAAAAAATAGTTTTCTATTAGCACTATAGATTTAGAGTGGAGTTGAAAGTTTCCTGTTCTCCAGCATTAAAAACTAGCACTAAAACATTGCACAATACAATACTAATACAGATCTTTTTCCCATATAACAAGCCACCAAGCAACTGTGTTTCTAGGATTGCTCTCTACAGAACACATAATCTTTATCCTGTCACAAGTCTTCCCTACTGCCAGAGTTTGTTTTATATGATATCTTCCTTCTGCTATTTCCATTTCAGAACAACCTCTTTTACCTCCTCACACTTAAGTGCTTGTGTGTGACTGCAGCTAAAAGTAAGGGGTAATCGCTGGTGTTGTCATATTTGTGGAAACACTGTGCAGATAACTCACCAACCTGAAAACTCCTGCTTTTTTGATCTAGTTCTTCTATTTTCTCCTGTGCCACTTCCTAAAAGTCAAAGTAAGTGGATATGTCTCTGTGTCGCTCTCTGTGTGTAACAGTGGCTATCAGGATTTTTTGCATGTGCAAATAGCTTTGGCTAAAGTCACTAGGTTTTGCTTTGAAGATCTCAGGATTAATTCTTCCTTTCATACCTGCAAAGAAGGTAACATTCCATATCAGTATCATTCAGCAAGTCAGTGATTTCATGAAGGCAAAGTGGTGGGCATGAATCTTATTACCACAGTGGTTTCATTGAGCTTCTGTGGTGAAATAAAAGGGCATCAAACCATATATGAATAATTGCTGTAGTCTTTGACGTCCCTCTGTTCTAGTCATATAAATGGAGAACCAGCAGAAATTATTATCAGGTCAGGTAACTCTAAGGGTCGGATCCTCAGCAGATGTGAATCACTATCACTCGTAAAANAAAAAAAAAAAAATAAAAAAGGTCACCATTAATAGCACTTTGAGATTCGGCTTTAGGAAGCATTTAACTTATGCTCATCTGAATTTATGAGGAACCTGCACTTAAAAATCAAATTGCATCTGAGAATCAGGAACAAGGATTAGCTTTACATGAACAATTAAATATGACAAAACTATAGCAAACAAAAATTCAGGGCTCATGAATTCCCAAATAATGTATCTTGAACTACATTCAAAAAGGTGTTTCACTGAACAGGATGTTGTCTGAGATAACATCAAAGCTAACACAATACCACTGCTGTTACCATTCAAAAAAACTCTATCTACAGTTAAAAAGATAAACTGGGGCATGAGAAAGGTAATCAAAAATCCAAAATTTAATATTTTGCAGTCTCAAGTTAAATTTAATGAGCGGCAAAAAATCTAAGAAAATATGCTATTCATTTCATGACTGTTATATAGATAGCTATCGATGCTTGTTATGATTATAAAATCACACTTCAGATGCTCACATCTCCCCAGTTTTCAATGCTTCCAAGAGTTATAGCTCTGGTTCTTCTCTACAGTACAAAATAAAGCACAGATTCTTGCAATTTCCTGAGACACTGCACCTGCAATATATTCATGCTAATTGCTCCAAACTCATGCATACAGATGACAAAAGAAGCTGAATGGCAATTCAGCTTTTTCATGCAAAGGAAACATAATTGTTTTATAATATGTCATAAGTTTTCAACCTGCAGGTTAAGTATTCATTTAATTATTTAGGAAGAGGTTGCGCTTCTCTCCCTGTACAAGAGGCAGCCTGTCTCTGCACCATGCCAGGAGAGGGGTGGGAGAAGAGGTCAGACTTGGGATTTTCCTTTCTCTCTTTGCAGTAATTCTTCTACTGCCTCTAATCATCCTTACTTACCCCTGATATTTTCAGAAACAGGTTACTTGAACAAAATATGTTGATGAGCAAATAGAGGAAGAGGAGAGGAAATAGGACTCCTGTGTTTCTTGCACAGGTAACTAGATTCAATGTAGCTATTACTAATCTCATAAATCGAATATTTCACTAGTTAAGGGATTTTATTTTAGACCCTATAAGCAGAATGGCAGGAAAAAGAATGGTTCTGCAATAAAGTCAAAAGTATTTTGAGTTTCTGATGGGATAACTACTTAGCTCTGGTAGGATGCATCTGTAGCTACCAAATATCTCCTTTGGCTCAAAACACTGAGGCCTGCATTTTTTTAAAATGGAAGAACCAATTAAAAGACTTCCCTCTGTGTATTGTGTGCATGCTTGATCCAGTAGTTGACCTACGTTGTCTGCAGCACACAAAGTCATTAAATTTGTCTAAAGGTTCTACATGAAAAAGTCATGAAGTGTTATGAACCATGGTTTAAATTTTCAAAAGACTTTATGTAATTCAAGTGTCCACTTACCATTTGCACTTCCTAGGTACTAATGAAACAAACAATGCACCATCTCCCTCGTAGTGTTGATCCTAGCCCTTATAATACACAAATTTTCCATGGATAGATACCTGGGTACAGAGTCAACAGAGAGCTGCTGAGCAGGGTACACACCAAACCAGCAAGAAATAAATTTCAGTTAAAAGGGACAATGTTTATGTATGTCCAAAGAGACAGGGTCTTTGTTCAGAGCCATTAAGCACCTAAATAATCTCAGTTCACTCATGACAGAAACATCAGATTTACAATTCCAAAGAGTAATAGTGGCAGGGCAGGAGAACTGAGAGCTTTGGAGTTAAGTCACCCTGTTGAGGGTATGGGGGAGAGGATCCAACTCTCCTTCTACCCAAACCACAGCCTGAGCTTGAGTTCAAACCAGCACCCCAAGATAGAATCACAACATCCAGCTTTCTATAGAGTGGGAAAATTATCTCAATCACCAACACAAGAGTTTCTCCTCCTTGTAGAAATAATTTGATATGCAGAGGACTGAGGTCAGAGAGAGTGTCTAACGCCAAGCGAGTAGGAAACATATCTAAGATGGGGGGGTTCAGTTCCACATCTTATAGGTATCACTACTCCAGAGCAGAGATCTGAACCTGGGTCTTCTACCTTTCTCTCACAGCTGTGGTTTACTTTGAGCATGTTTTGATCATGTTGGTAACACTAGGTTCATAGCAAAGACAGTCCCATTTTGAAGGTGTCAAGGTTTTAGGCTACAGAAATCCTTGAAGTGGATCTTAATATTTAGGTGAGTTTGGACAGCAAAATCTTGAGCATATGCAAAACTCAATATGCTAAACTAATAGTCAGGGGTTAAGTGACAGCTGAGGAGTAATTATGCCAATGGTACATGAATGCTGGGACAAGGCGATGCCTATATTTGCAGCAGATTATGGTGACAGAAAAGCTCTGAGCTGGCTTTCATAGTACATCTACGGAGTTCAGCACAGCACCATGCAGAGACAGTTGCACGGGTCTCAAAGGCAACATAGCCTTTTTGGTATGGCAGAACATGCATTATTAAATTCAATCCCTGTTTCTCAGCAGAGCTAATTAGTTCAGGTGCAGCTCAACGCTGCTATAATTATACTCCATCTGCTTCCAGAGCTAGCTAGTTTGGGTGCTGAGAGCTTGGAAATTTGTCTGCAGTACTCCCTCATGGGAGGGGGCGTGATACTATTATGTCCTTAGGTGTGAAAAGAGATGGATTGATGCTTTGGTCTCTTTGATGATGCGAGCCTTAGCAGCCTAAATCCTGCGGAGTTAAATCTTCTCAAGGGACAGATTTTTTAAGATGCTTAAATAGCTAAAGCCTCAGGTATAGCCCCACTGAGGTTTTTGAAAAATGCCTTGTAAGCACTAAGTGTTTGTTGGGTGGTAAATGACTCTATGCAGCAGAGCAGCAGCAAGAGCCCTATGTCAGATGCTCGATTGAGGCAGACTGATGCAGGCAGCAGTCCATAGGGCCCTGGCTCTTACCAAAACTTTGATGTATTCAGGTTGGCTTTGCTGGCTTGCAATCCAGCACATAAGTGCTAAGACTGATTTGGCTACACAGCAAATATCAAGCCTGTCTGCTTCTCAAGAAATAGACAGTGACAACTCAGATGAATGTGAATTTAGCATGCAGTATTTGCTCATTTTAAAATGAAGCCTTGATCCAAAGACTACTGCAGTGAATGGAATATCTCTCCTCCACATCAATTCATATAGGATCAGGTTCTGAATTAGTGGCATGAAGAAATTAGTATGAAATAGATTAGCGAACAACTTCCTTTATTCAGTTGTACAAGTTTTTTCAAGATTAACTGATTGCCCAGATTTGTTTTGTACAGGTGGCTAAATCAATGCCAACAAGACTGGCATTAATCAACAGAATTACTTCCTCACTCTCAAAGGTGTTTTGCTTCATATTATTTTACAAAGGCTGTCAGAGACCCTCTGTAGCTTCCAGTACAAAATAGGACTGCCACAGCACTTTCTTCCAGACACTGGAGTCATACATATGCACTTGACCTGCAAGCTTTTGAGCAGCATGCCCAAACAAGAATATTTTCAGTGTCCACATGCACCACCTGGTCTGCTTTGTTTAGCCACACGTCACCAGACTTTTGTAGCATATATATGTAGCTGTGGATGCATGTGTATGTGTCCAGGGACAACGTGCCCTGCTTCCATGTGTGCTGTGCAGGTGTGAACAACACCTGCATTTAACAGGATGGAGTCTATGTGAGTGTGTGTGTCACTGCCATTAATACTCGACTCACCACACAGCTACCAATGCCAGCTCTCTCGGTACTGCTACGCCTCTTCTTTCTTTCTGCTTTCCAGGGGCACTGGCTAAGGCTACTGAGACTGTTAGATATTGACTGAAACTCAATCCGTTGCCGCTTATTAACCAATATGCAGACATTACTTTGTGAAATGATTTTGGAAAGAGACAAAGGCAGCTGCCTCACATCACTCACTCTTAGGAGCTCTGCATTTTTGCTCTGGCTCAGCCATGGCTGTCTCACTGCCAAGCTGCTCTCTGTGTGCAGACAGCCTTCAGTGTCTCTTCAGACGTGAAATAATTACTTGTTATATAAAGGTTGCTGCCTACTACTCGTGTCCATCTTGCTATCCTATCTCTCACACTGCACTGCAGCTTGGGACCTTGTGAACGGTATACCATGAGAAAGGTCACCCAAAATGCCTGTCTGAGCCCAGCCATGTGCCCCAGCACACTAGACATATCCATCAGCAACCCCACAGCTCTCAATTTGGATATCCTGAGGAGCTCCATCTCTCTTAGGTACACCCCATCAATGGCAGCAGGCTGCCATGCAGCAAATCAGACTGAAAGGCATTAATTAGTGACTTAGAGGTGGTAGGGAGCTGGTATGACAGATTTTTGCCCATTTCTGTGCAAGACTAGTAGTTTAACTCAAAGCATCTCCTGCAGTGGCTTAGGTTGTTAGTGCCTGACTTTGTACTAAAGGAGAGAGAACTCACAGACAGTCACGGCCGAGAGGCATTTTGAGAAGCTATCTCCACTCAGTTATCTCATCTAGGCTGAGAAGTGTTTGTGAATGACTCAAGCCTGTGCAGTATACATTCAGGCAGCTACATTAAAACCACTGACAATTAAAAATAACCTCTCTGATTTTGCAGTGGGATTGTGATGAGATGTCACACAAATGCAGAGGCTCAGCTGTGAAACAGAAGCTTACAGCTGAAAATCAGGACACGACTATGGAATGAGCTGGACACAATAACAGGGGTTTAGGGAGCTCTCAAGCCTGAAGCTTAGCATTAAGGTGTGGGCCAAAATAAAACTCTTTTACGTATTATCATAGGTCATTCAGGAAGTCTTATAAGCCTCACAGACTGCAGCTCCCCTGAATGACTAATGAGTCAAAGACAAATGCAGCTGATGCAAAAGGAGATTTCCAGAACTCATAATTATTTTCTTTGCCTTTTTCTCTTGGTTCTTCCTTTTCTTTGCCATGTTGTAACCTTCTCTCTGCAAAGAGAAAGGTTGTCATTCCAGTGTCTGCTCTAGCTTTGAATTTCAAATTTTCAGTCTTTTTTTCCAGTTCACATTAATATACTACAGATGGCTTATTTTATTAATTGCCATCTATTTTTCTAATTAATTTAATTTTCTGGGAAATAAATAATTTCCTGACCTGTTCCAGTCTTGTTCTAGTGCTTAGCCAAATATCTTAAGGCAGTGAAGGAAAAAACAAACAGCTGAACATCTGCTGAAAAGGTTGCAAGGGTGAATAATCTCTAATAGCTTCTAATGAGCTTCCAGAAATATATTGCATAAGGAACAATTCACAGACATGAGTTCTTAAATCCTTACTTATAAGACTATCTTGCTCAGTTATTTCATTTGCTTATGGATATAAGTATATTCAGATGTAGAATATGTTATCAGATACTTTTAAAATGCATCCTACAATGACATGTGTCTCTTCAAGCAATCATTAATTGGGCTCAATGCACACCCTGCTTTTATGTTTTACGATGAAATTCACATCAGGAAGATTGAAAGACGTCCCTTGTTACAGCTGAAATTCTCCATCATTTTGGTGCACTGTCTATCCCGTAGCTCCACAGAGGCAAACTGCGCAAGCAAACATAGCAGCTCAACTGCAACCTGCATCCAAAGGTTTTTTTGGCAATACAGCTCAGCCCAGCCCATGGAATTGAGCATTAGAATGGCAGGGTCAAAGATCAAGGAAGGCATCTGGTAGCTCTATAGATGTAGAAAGAAGGGTTGTTACTATTCCCCAATTCATTGGTCAAAGCTGTACCATGGAAATTGCTGAAGAGTAACCTCTTCTCTTTATCTTGGACTTCAATTTCTCCTTTTTGGCTTAGCCTCAGTTCAGCCACCTGCCGTGCTCAGGCAGAGCGTACAAGTAAATGCAACACACAAGGAAAGTCAAAAGAGTTTCACTCATGATAGAAGTGAATTTAGCCATAAGTTGATAATGAAAAGTAAAACGTTTCCTTCATGTCTATTCTTGCAGCTGTCCTTCACGTGACGAGTTCAGGCCCACTTAAAAGAATCAATGTATCAATAAAAAGTAAACTGTATTTTCAATAAAACTGAATATGTATGCAGATTCAGCATTGTATGATTATTAATTTCCGAAGTCAAACGTAAGCTTTTAACAGTTTCCATTAAATCTCCAGATGAAATCAAAGCACTTGGAAAATCATCAAAAAATTCTGTATTAAAATGCTCTCCTCTGTCCTTCTGCACATGCTGAAGCAACTTGGCATATTCCTAGGGCAAGCAAGGATGCACTGTTGGCTGAAAGCAATGATGCTTCACTGCTTCTTATTTCTGGGATAGCCCTGAGCTCATTCTGCCACCTTGTGTGATCAACATATAATACAGCAATGTCTCATTTTCACGTCCATATTTCTTATTCCACTCCATTAGGTGTTGCATCTTTTTTAGTACTTCTCAAAGCCAAGAGTCTGTTAAATTATGTGGAGACAAAAACTCATCTCTGATATTCTAATAAATTTGGTTCATCCTGACAACCCATAATATTTTGTTTGTACTCTACCTCCCGAAAAGCCGCTTAGTTTTATTAGAGCAGTTATAATTCTTAGTAATCATATAAAAGAATGCACATTTTTCTTACCTTGTTGTTAGATTGTGGTTCTCTTGAACTTCATTGAAACTATTTGCTAAATAATGCCTGGGAATAGTTTTAGCCCATATTATCCATTCAAAGCAATTTGTTGGAGAAAAAAAATCAGTTTTCTGGAAAAAAACTTGAGATGTGTGACTAGTCACTCTTCCTCTTATGGCCTGCTTTGCCTTCATAGAAATAGTTTCTTTACATTTACCCTGAATGGAAAACTGTGAATGCTAGAAAAACATTTCGCTTTCAATGTAAAATGTCTGTTGAAAGCAAATACAAAGGTGGTCTTTCAGAAAGTTTCTCCACTTTTCTCAATGTTTGTAATTTCTAATGTTACGTTCAGTCATAACAATATGAAAAAAAAAATCAGAAAAATTAAAAAAAAGAAAGCCTTTCATGAAAACTTCCATTAGACCTGTTGGATAAAAACGTTTTGATGTTTTGATTAGCTGAATGAATCAACTCAAGTTCATCTACAAAATCTGTTGGAATCTTTAGGTCAGACTATCTTGAGAGCCCCACAAGGGACTCACACACCCAGAAATGACTGCTGGTATTATACAAAAAAAAAAAAAAAAAAAAATCAATAAAGCTACATGAAGCTGTAACCTATAGATGTAATTTCTCTTTGGAGTATCAGAAAATACAATGTATATTGTAGATACTGAAATACATAAATATGACGCCAGCTGTGTCTAGCAAGGCTGCCAGTATAGAGGAGAACTTCACCTCTTTCACAGAAAGGGTCTCAGCACATCCACGTTTTAAGTGTCTGTGCATTTGGGTGGGCTGATCCACTGTTAAGCAAAGGTGATAGAAGGTAGGAAGCAGAGAAAACAATTATCCAAAGCTCATCCTAAATCCTACAAATGCAGATGTTGACATCTTTTATTGCCTTATGCTCTATAGATACAGAACTACATTTCTTATCAAAGTGAGCTATGACTCAGACTTAATTAACCAGAATCAGAACTAGCCTACAAGATCTATGCTAAAAGCATAGTGAATGCAGTCAAAGCAAAATTTATTCCTGTAGTCTAGTTTTAATGTCTTTTACACAGGGAAATAATTATAGCTAAAAGCTGATGTTTTTACTTCATACTTCTGGAATACAATTCATCTTACAGATCTCATCATGACCTTAAATTGTGGCTGTGGTCAGAAAACTGTTTATGTTAACATCATACCATTTTACCATATATTCTGCAAGTAATTAAATCACAGGGCTGATCTCCAGTCCTTCCGTGAGGAGAAATAATTGAGGCAGAAAGACTCACAGTGATTTTAATAAGAACCAGGCAAAATATGTCTACAAGATATAAACTCAAAAAGTATGCAATTTGCATGTGAGAGACAACTTTAATAAATTTGGAATTTGACAAATAATTTCAGGCCACACGAACACACCTCTCCACAATTAATAATGAAAGTAATTTCAGAAAAATCCGTCTCTTGAATTACCCTGTACAAAATTTGACCTTTCTTTCAGAAGTTTATTTCTAAAAGGATTAATAAATAGATACATATTTAAAAACAGAACTGAAACTTTTGCTCCCAGCTAGGTGTTTCAGGTTGACCTAGAGAGGAAAATAATATTAATCATATTAAAGTATTTTGTCCAATCACCTACTGATTAAAAAATACAACCTTCAAAACATGTTACACACAGTTCTAATTTCAAAAGGCTTTGGCTTAAGTTTCAAAAGCACAGAACAACCTTACAATGTTCATAATTGGTATAAGGGAGCATACAGTAAAGGGACCTGGAAAGTTTGAATCCCTTTACAGGCTCTTACAGAGCCTTTGGCAAGTAATTTCATTCCCTTATGTCTCTATTTCCCTATTAAGTTAGGGCAATAATACCTACTTTCCCTGAAGAGGTGACAGTAATTAAGTCAATGTTTAGCATAGCACTTTCAAGATGCAAATCTCTGCATTAAAGTTCTAAGTACTATTATTATTATCATCATTATCACTGATTATCATTAAGCTAAAGCTACTGCTTAATTCTGTATGTTCTCATTCTGAGATACATTCAACTACGATTGAAAGCTAATTGTACTATCTACTCTTAAGTATAGGAGTACAAAAGCATACCTTCTGCTGCATTTGCAGTCTGTTCCCCATTTCAAATACTCTTTCTGTAAAGGAAAATATATTCTTAACTAATGCCTTAAGGAAATTTGCATGGTATGGCCAAATTAGCTCATTGCAATTAGTATCTCAGGTTTCTCTACAATCTCAGGAAAATAGCAGTAGCTATTGATGACTTTGTAAAACAGAACTGAGGTTAATATTGAAAGGGCTGTCAAAGAGCAAAAGGTTACTCTTCAAATGACCTTTTAATCCACTGTGACTCCTGCAGAGGATAAGAAGTAACGTAAGTGACAAAAAAGGCTTCTCCAGCTCACCAGATTTTGCCAGGTCAAAGAAGCATTTGTAATGAATAAATAAATAGGTGATTCATCTCCCATCTCTCTCAGCATCTTCTCCTATATAAGTACAGGTAGGATGCAGGTCTGTGAAGCTGGATGAATTTTAGAGATGTGTAAAACAGGCAGAGAACCAAAGAACTGTGCCTGAGTCACCTGTATGCAGAACAGAAAGGAACAGAAATTTGCCCACAGGCCTTCAGATGCAACATTTATCTGTGAACAATAAGGTTTTAAAATGTCAATGTCAAAACTAGTGTTTCCTAAAATCAGCCTGGCTCCGTTTCTTCTGGTTTTGCTCATAAGAATGTGCAGCCAGAAAATGCCACCCTGCCACCCTCCCTGCTGCATGCTGTAGTCAGCTGTGAAGCTCAAGATGTATGAGCTTCCAGGTGTCTGGGCACAGAATAGGCTGACACTTGTACCTTAAAGCCAACCTGCGACAAAAACAGACAAACACTCACAGACACATAGTAAAGAAGTGGTGGCTTACATCTTGGCATACAGACACTCTTCTCCTTGTGATTGTTTATGTGTTATGACAATGCATTAGTCTAAGTAAATAAGTATTTTTTAATGGATATTGAAATTTTACAAACATCAGCCTTGAAAGAACCTCTTCAGGATAAGACATCTCATAACAACACGACATTTTGAAGTTACATAATCTGTCTATTGTTATCAATGCAAAAAGTTTCTGAAGTCAAATAATTAAAAATGCATGGAAAATACAAAGAGACTAAGTAAATGTTACTTTTTATAGGGAAGGAAACTGAAACCAAGAGACTAAAATCTGCATCCAATCTTACACAGTTGGGTGTGACACAACACCTCATATTTTCAGTCCTAGCATGTTACAGATCCACCAATCATTTGAGTAACACTATGGCTCCAGCCTCCTCTATGTGCCAGTGTCCTGGTTTGGACACTGGGGGCACTACCACCAACGAGAGACTCAACGAAGAAGACAACAACAAAACAATTTCTTATCTAGGGGCTGTACGAGCTATGGAATCCCTCTAAAAGCATAAACCAATTACACAAACAATGGCTTGACAATATTTTGCAAAAAGAAAAATAACAAACTGCTCCTCTGAACCGGCTGCTGGGCTGTGGAGCAAGGGAAGGAGGAAGGCCACCCTGCAGATGGTGCTGGTCTCACTCTAGGAACTGCTGGAAAAGAATGACAGAGAAAAGGAACCCCGGGGGACCCAAGGGGCGAGATACCACAGTCATGTCACCACCAGGTGGTTCCCTGCCGTCACTGTCTGAGCTCCGGTGATGCCGCACTGCTGCCCGTGCCAAGGGAGACGAGGGAGAGCGAGCCAAAATGACGCCGTGTTGCAAGGGACCAAGAAGGTGCAGCCGTGCCTCTCTCAGCTCGAAGCAAGCTGAAACGACGCAGGACTTCCGTTCCTCTGGCTTTTATGGGGTGCCCATTCTCGCGTTTCCTCAGGGTCCTCTTCCTCTGCATGCTGCCTTTCCATTGCACGGGAACCGCTTGTGGGGCTGCACCTACCCACTGCAGCTGCTGCGAGAGGGGCTGCCACTGCCGGCATGCCCACTGCCAGCACTGCGGGAACTCCAGGAGGGGGCCAGGGGCCGGGGGCGCCATCCGCGGGGGGAGCGGCCAGAGCAGCTGCCAGGCCACCACGGGCGGCTGCTGCTGCCCCCAGTGGGGTGGCAGCGCTGCCCCGCCACTGCCCCCAGCCCCGCCTGGGCCCGGCAGAGCTGCACTGTGCCTAGCGGGGTGGCAGTGCCACCTCGCCACCTCTTCTGGCCCCAGCCCCAGAGCCTCTGGTCCCGGCAGGGCCCCAGCAGAAGGGTTGGGAGTGGACCCTCGTCTCCCCCAGCAAGGCACCAGGATGGGACCGGCCCCGCAGGGCCCTGGGGCACTCCGTGCCCTGGCGCGGCTTGAGCCGGTGGGTCCCACACGCCAGACGGGCCCTGCACGGCCCAGGGGCACTTTGTGCCTGCAGGGACAGGTCCAGCCCCGCATAATCACAGGGATGAGGGTCTCGCCGTTTCATCCTGCTTCACTCTCCCGAGAAACGCAAAAAAAAGGTTTTAAAAGACAAACCCCTCTCCCTCTCAGGAAAACAGGAAAAAAAATGTTTTAAAAGGCCAACCCATAACAGCCATGGGATATCTGTGCTGCAGGGGAAGCTTTCTGCACTGCCTCTGGTCTCACCCATGCTATAGGGAAGTCAAAGGCAGCTGCAATCAATGCTAATCATAATCCCAAGTGCCAGGCAGGCACTTCCAAGTTAATAATTAAGCACAGTCTGCACAGCTGACCTTGGTAACTGGGATTAGAAGGAAGGCATTCCTCTCCCAAAGACACCTTTCTGTCAATTCATGTAACATAATATCCACCCTCCCACATCCTGGTTTTCCATATGACACGGTATTCAAAAGATACTTGCTCAACCATCATGAGCAAAAGAGGTTAATGAAGATTTTTCAATTGAGAAAAAGGGGTAAATTACTTCTCCAATATAAAGAAGGGGTTGAAAAATGAATGAACAGTATTAAATTACATTCATACCCAAGACAATGGGAGAAAAGTTACAAAAACACACATATATAGATGGTTGTCTACGTGCTCTTTGCCTTTCTTTTGGTCATGTAGAAAGCTGTCCTGAAGTGGGGTGGAACTTGTTGCCGGCATAAATAACTTTTTATAATTGCAATAAGAGAAAAAAAAGAGACTGTGAGAAGTGAATTCTTCATATAAATGGCACATACATGACCTTCCAGTGATATTAGTCACTATAACTCAAGTGGAAATGGTTTATCATACTGCTAAGCCAGTATGACTCCTTGTTAAACTTCTGTGCAAGGCATTTCTTCTTGTTAGAACATTCCAGAAACAGCTTAATTTTCCCTATAATCCAAGGAACAACTTAGAAATATGATTTCTGTCAGGTGGCTATCAACTGCCTTTGCTTCCTTGGTATTCACAGAATCACAGAATTAACTAGGTTGGAAAAGACCTTTGAGATCATCAAGTCCAACCTATGACCAGCACCATCTCATCAACTAAACTATGGCACTAAGTGCCTCATCCAGTCTCCTTTTAAACACGTCAGGGACAGTGACTCCACCACCTCCCTGCGTAGCCCATTCCAATGGCCAATCATTCCTCCTGTGAAGAATTTTTTCCTAATGTCCAATCTAAACTTCCCCTGATGCAGCTTGTGACTGTGTTCTCTCCTTCTGTCACTGGTTGCCTTGAATAAAAGACTGACTACAACCTCCTTTCAGGTATTTGTAGAAAGCAAGGGGGGTTCCCACAAGCCTCCTCTTCTCCAGGCTAAACAACCCCAGCTCCCTCAGCCACTCTTCACAGGGCTTGTGTTCCAGTTCCTTCACCACCCTCATTGCCCTTCTCTGGAACTGTTCAAGCAACATCTTTCTTAAGCTGAGGGGCCCAGAACTGGACACAGTACTCAAGGTGTGCCCTAACCAATGCTGAGCAGCTACAGGGGAAGAATAGCTTCCCTGGTCCTGCTGGGCACACTATTCCTGATACAGGCCAGGATGCCATTGGCCTTCTTGGCCACCTGAGCACACTGCTGGCTCATGTTCAACCAGCTGTCAACTAGTACTCCCAGGTCCCTTTTTGCTTGGTTGCTCTCCAACCCACTCAGTTCCCAGCCTGTAGCACTGCATGGAGTTGTTGTGGCTAAAATGTAGAGCCCGGCACTTAAATTTTTTAAATCTCATACTGTTGGACTTTGCCCACCTCTCCAGCCTGTCAAGGTCCCTCTGCAGAGCCCTCCTATCCTCTAACAGATCGACACTTTTTACCAGCCTGGTGTCATCTGCAAATTTACTAATGGTAGATTCAACCTCCTCATCCAGATCATGAATAAAGATATTAAACAGGATTGGGCCCAACACTGATCCCTGGGGGACACCACTAGTGACTGGCTGCCAATTGAATGTGGCATCATTGACCGCCATTCTCTGTGCCCAGCCATCCAGCCAGTTCTTAATCCAACCCAGAGTGCACCTGTTCAAGCTGTAGGCTGCCAACTTTTTCAGGAGTATGCAATGGGGAACAGTATTCTTAAAGTATGTTTAAGCATTACTGCACAATTCTAAAAGACAACAAAATGGGGGTAAGATCAGGCTGTTCAATAACATCTCAGACGTTATTGTCTCATCTGAGATGAGACAACTGAATTTTTCCAGTAATGCAATCAACCTACTTACAAGGGGCAAAATATGATTTATTATAAAATATCATGTTTTATCATACAATAGTGTAAAAATATTTATCATTGTACTTAAAAATTATGTAGTTCTACTTCCCAGAACAAAACATTACTATAATTCCTAATTTATTTCTTCATAGTTTCTCTTTTAATTAACACTTGAATAGGCTCAGAAATGAGTGGAATTTCAAGTCTAACCTCTGTCAAATCTTCAAAACCCCTGGACATTTGTATCTCTCTCATTCAGTTACTCAAAGATTCAAACTGATAGTACTGGAAATTAAATTGACCAATTTATCTATCACCGTAGAAGGGCTTAAACCTCAGCAATGTGATTGCCATCATGTCAGTACTGTCAACTACCTGAGTTTTGAGTTTCAGAGATTGTCCCAGTAACACTCAATAGTAAGTGGCAAAACATTATTATATCCTTTGGTATTTATTATAAAAACATTAATTGGGGTGAAAAGGTAATCCACTTCATACGCTAGGTCATGGATCTTCTCTAAGGGTGGACAGGGCGAATTGCAAGAATAAATATGTCATTGTGATTCGTTGTCACAAAATTTTCTTAAAGTTTGAATGAATGGACTACTAGACAGCATCACAACAAGAAAAAACATTCTTTTGATTTAAATTATCCAGGCCTGGTCTGAAAGGTCACCATCAAAGTCAGAACACAACACAGAAAAAAAGATGGCCTCCAAAGTAACATCAGTACAATTTATGAAACCCCTTTTTTCCACTATCCTGTTTTGAATAGTTTCATTTTATTTATTTTAGGGAATCACACCATGGGTCACATACAGAAACTTCACAGTTCTTTTACCAATCCATTCCTATTGTCTCTCCCTTTCAAGTACTGTTCTAATAGGAAAAAAAAAAAAAAAAAAAAAAACACAAAAAAAACCCCACCAACAACCAAACAAAAAAAAATCCCCAAAAAACAAAACAAAACACCAATTTTCTGCAGTTTGACTCCTGTGGCAGAAAAGCATTAAACTCACAGCGAGGCAGCTGTTTTTCCCCTTCTCAAGTTCTGTCATCCTACCTCTTTA
Source organism: Serilophus lunatus (assembly GCA_013399895.1). Taxonomy (NCBI): domain Eukaryota; kingdom Metazoa; phylum Chordata; class Aves; order Passeriformes; family Eurylaimidae; genus Serilophus; species Serilophus lunatus. The sequence continues at coordinate 415,320 of VXBA01002157.1, read as the reverse complement.
AGCTCTGTTTTATCAGTTGCATAGAATTTTTTTTTTCTTGCTTTCAAACAGCACATTAAACTCTCATTAACCGAAAGGGGAATTAGGCATGCACAGTTAGAAAATGAACAGAAAAAAATTCTGCACTAAGAGACAAGATTCCCCTGACAAATGTGTATTCACAAAGAAATATCACTGCAGGTAACAAATAAACTCCCTTGGATAAGTCAGATATCATTTCCAAGGTTTTCTCAAAGCGGGTGCTCTCTTGCAGACATTTCAGCCAGAAAAAATGGATTCTTCACAGACTAGGTTTATCTTGAAATTTTGGACTTTCATGTTCACAGAACAATAAGGTTTGAAAAAACAAAAATTTAAATTAAATCTCAAGCCTCATAAGGAAGCATCTCAGGGGCCAGCTACTGGCAGGGCTGGAGGGAATGTTGCTGCCAAATGGAAAATGTGAGCTGGCAAGTGGACTTGAAATCTTATATTTTGAACTTGGCACATCTGAAAAGTCTTGGCACTTGGTTACCGGTCCTGGAATGCAAAGTTCACAAACAAGGTTTTTCCCATAAGAGCATAAGAAGCACCTTTAATATGTCTAAAGCAAATTTCCATCTACCCTTCTTATAAACAGCCCTGCTGTGTTTTGTACAGTATGAAGTAGCCTTTAGAAATGTTTTGATTTTGCCCAGATATCCTATCTTCATTTGTCTTGTTTTGTCTCATGTGGGCCCCTTTGACTTTCTGACCCTCCAATAAATTTTAGCGTCATTCAGGAGGTCAAACAGCCAGGTAAAGCAAAAATGGATTAAGATAAGAAAGAGCTGCAGTGGATGGAGAATTATCATCATAAGCTTTATTAAATATTTCAAATGCTGCAAACTTTAATGGCACCAAGCTTTTAAAAGTTCAGCCTCTGCTTTTACTGCTATAAGGAGATACTGTTATTTTTTCCATCTGATTTTTAATATCACTAATCCAAACAGTTACCAAAGTCTGCAAAGTTATATGAACTGTTTAAATTATTTTACATTAATTTTAAAATTTTTTTTAAAAAATGAAAATATTATAACACCAGTTTCCTAGTGTTTTTCTGTACCCTTGATGACAAGGGAGTCATGACATTACTTGCCTCTCTCTGTTCATCTTGGCCAGAATCTTCTCTGTATTTTCTCTTTTTTCTTCCCTCTTTTACAGGGCAGAGAGGGAACAGAAAGTACTGGCAAATCACAGCTTTGAAAGTAAATAAAGATGTAATTGCATTCTATTTAATAGCAACATATTCTCACTGTTAATGTTGTTACTATCATGTTTACCAGCATTATAGCTGAAGCCTAAACATCTAAGAGACATAACAGCTTTCATAAGTCACATCTCTCCTGTAATTTGCTTACATGCAGCGAGTGAGTAATTTATGCTGTTAATATCTTGTTCAGCTATTGGGAAGCTGGAGTTTTAAACCACTGAAAAGAAGTCCAAGACATAAGGTGCAAAGGAATTTTAAAAATTGTTCTGTAGCCAAGCCAACCCACCTTGGACCCTGCATGTGCTGAAAGTCTCCAGCCCATGAATCATCTATATACTATGTTGTGGTCCACTGTGCAAGCTGTAGAAAAACACATGCCAAAAGCTGATCTCCAAAGCTTCAGACAGCTTAGTCAGTATAAATTATCTCTTAGGATGAATTATTCTGCCTTGATTTGTGAATTTGACACTCTCTCCATTTGTAACTTGTTTCCTTCATCCTTTGCATGTGTTAGCATAGTAGTGGAATACATTCCAAATCACAGGAGATCCATTCCCATTAGTCTGGAAAGTTATTTCATGTAAGTATTTCCTTGTTTCTAAATGCTCTTTTGCACAGCTTTCTCCCCCTCGTATATCCTGAAAAAGGAAGAGAAAATGGCTCAGGCACTATATACTCTTTCAGCCTTTCTATTTTTTTCACTCTTACCTTTACAAGACCACAATATTACCATTTATTCTTTTTCTTATTCTCTTCAAACTACATTTTTTAAAACTTCCCTTTGGATATACTAGATAAAAAATACAGGCTTCTCACTCAAAACTGTTTATTGTCAGTACATTTTTGAGGTGAAGACATGAGATACATAGTTTTTAATGAGAAAAAAATTAAATTTTATTTCATGCCTCCAGTTCAGCAAACCAGAGGAGGCCTGTTCTGTTAAAGTGTGCTGCCAAAACTGTGCTAAGAATGGTGGCTGGGCTAGCTCCTATAAGTCTGCCTCACAGTGCAGAGAGGAGGACACAGCAAGCTTCTCACACAAGTCTCCCAAGGATTCACAAGTGATTTGGGATTCAAATCCTTTTCTCCATCTCTCTCCTGAGGGTTTCCTTTTCATGAGAGAAATCTCCTGACAGTGCAGGACTACTGTACTGAAACTCACACTATACCCCCCGGCTACTGGGCTAGAGGGGATGCTCTACTAGATGATAAACTGATGTCTCCAAGGAGGATTTCACTCACTGGCTCACAGGCACTAATTTAAAGGACAGTATGATATATCAGCAAAAACTACAAAGAAAATAATGGGCTTTTAAAAATAAGGCACATTCCAAAAATCATTTATATTGCAACCTTCTCCAAAGTCCTACTAAACTCAGCCAATGTTCAACCAGGCTGCAGGTAAATGGCAGCATTGGCCAGAGCCACTGGACTTTGGGGTCTGTCAACATTCTGAGTGCATTTCCATGGGAAAAAAAAATACAGTTTTGTTTTCATTTATTATCAAGAAATGCCCTGCCACCACAATACCAAAATAAGATATAATTGCCACATTAATGAATAAATGGCCTCTCCAGTTGCTCTTTAGCCAAACAACCCCTAAAAAAACATACGCCCTCCTGAGCTTCTCTGAAAGCCAACATTACCCAATTAGTCAGACAGGTTGAAGACAATGGCTTGTTGGGAAAAAAAAAGCACAAGGAAGCGCAAGATAACTTACTGACAAAAACAGAAAAAGGTACCACAGAAGATAACATGGCATTATCACATTTTATTCTTTAAAATATCTGAACACCCTGAAATATCTAAAACACGCTGAATCCAATATTTGGAAATGGAAGAGTTTGGCAAAGAATTGAGTTGCTTCCTGCTCCAGCATAAATAGTATCTTGCACTTGACCAACACGACAGTCAGCTGCCATAGCAGACCTTTGATGGTGCCTGTGCCCTCCAGTCCAGACACCTCAGTGCACAAAGGAGGTTGTATTTGACAGACAGTTGCTCTGAACTAGCATGCGTAACTTCAGATGCAGAACCCATAAAACTTTGTAAACCACTTCACAAGTTCACACAGCAGAAGCTATTTAGTGGATTTGGCCATTGTTTAAGCTTCTCTGAAAACAGACCGGAACAAGACATCTTCTTACAAGTTTCATTCCCAGGTTACTGCCACAGATAGTTCTCTCATATCTTTGAAGAATAAGTCTTCTTTCTTATTTAAGCAACAAGAGGATGCAAAATATTTCGCATTACTGCTGATATAACTGATCTCAAGCAATTGCTACTGAGATGCTGCAATTTTCTACCATTTTTTGCTCTCTGGCCTTCCCAGAACATACTCCATTTCTCCATTTAATCCTCTTCAAGTCAAAGCCAACAACAGGCAGGGATATGTTCTGAAATATCAAGTTGTTGGGTTTTTTTCTCAAGAAGTTCATATGCCCTTACTGAGTGATTCTATGAATGTCACTGGATTAATGTAGTTCATTGAAAATGAAGAAGGAAACTTTTTTCAGATGATACTGCTCCCTGTGGGAGTTTTTGTCTTTTCTTTTTTCCCTCCTCTAACAACAAGTAACTTAATTATTATATTTCAACCTCCTGAAGGTTCATTTCCAAAATGGATGTAAATAATAAATCCAGCACCAATGGGAGACAACTTGGCTGTCAAAAAAGGCCTCTGCATTTCAGCATCCAGAATGTCATACAGTGTTTGCACTGTCGTTGCTTTACCTTTGCATCTGTTAAAACAATGACTTCATTGTTATTTTTTGCTCATAAATATTATAAATCACCACCTGTTTGTACAAAAAGGAATTTGAAAACCATCAAAGAGGAAAAACTTGCTTCCTACTCATCGTTTACACCCACTATCTATTAAATGCTAAGGAAGCGTGCACTTAAGCAAGCTTGAAAATTGAACTGCCTTATTATCACAATAAATAAATCAAAAATTCATGCAATCAGTCAGTTGTGCCTGTTGATCACCATCTGGAAAATGTGAATTCCACTCCAAATAAAGACCTCTGGCCTGCAGGTGAAGTGCAGTCTATTAGTTATCATCTATGCTTTCCACACCCAGATGCTGCTGGAGCATATTGACTGCATTTTTAACACACAGCACTTTTCCTTGATCTCCTCACAGTCTTTCCATGAGCCCCAGAGGATGCTTGCATGCCACTAGTATAATACTCTTCTTGTGTTTACTTCTTCATGTCAAAATATCTGAAATTATAGGAGGCAGCATTATGATTTCCCCTAAGAGAGGTTTTATAGCATGATACATATGTTACATATGTCAAAGTGTGTCATGAGGGAGAACAGAGGCATCTGGGCACAATAGTCCTTCTAGGATGGTGCTGGAACTCTGCACAGAGTGGAGAAATCCAAAGCCTCTTTAGTCTTACCCATGTTGTCCATACAGCAAAATGTTTTAAACCCTCGTATGAATATGACCACAAACAACTTGGTTCCTCAGAGAGTACCCTGGGTGGAAATGTCTGCAAATGACCAGGAAAGTTGAGCCATGGAGCATCCTGAGGAGTTAAGCTATTTTTTAGTCTTCTGGGAACCTTGAAATCAAACTGGGGAGAATAGATTTTAGAAGACTGTACTTATTCTGGTCTTGCAACTCATGAGAGTTTTAGTACTAGAAAAAAATTATGTTCTAATCCACAATAAAGATGCTTATAATTACATGGGTGCATCACCTTTTCTACGTACTATTGTACAGAGAATAAATAAAAGAAATAAAATAATATGGAATTGTATAAACTTCTATTACATCACTTTAGCTGATTTCATCAAGTCATTCCTTTCTTGCCTTTTCTAATTCATGAAGAGGGAAATTTTGATTGAATTTCTCTGTAGAAATGGTCCTTTGTTGGGTTCTTTTTGGCTGATGCCAACTTTCTTTAGGGCCTGATCAAACTCCTACTGAAGTTAAAGACTCAGTAACATCAGTAGGATGAATTGAAAGCACATAAGTGTTGAGAATAAAATTTAACTCCAGAGTAAAAAAGTAACTCCACTGTGCATATAACTGTGAAGATAGAATTTTCTCCAAACATCTGAAAATCCAAGATATGTGTCAGATGCTCAAATAATATAATTAAAATGATAGAGTAAGCGAATACATGTTTCTAAAAAATGACTCTACTGTTGCTAGATGATTCAATAGATACATTGAATTCCTCTGGCTTAAGGGACGTTTTGTACTTCAGATCAAAGATCAATAGAAAAATCTGATTGTATTGCAGTCAAGATTAAAAGAAGCACATCCACTTCAACAGGTCCCCTCTCCAACCTCATTTGCACAGAAATCTTAATGGGTTTTGTACAGAAAGTTTGGCAGGAAAGTCTGAAAACTTCTTCAATTCACACCTGTGCTGGTTTGCAGGTCTGAAGTGACTGAAGAGACAGATAAATCTTCAGGGGCAGAAAGCCCTTCAGCAGCCAAGGACCATCTTAAGCTAAAGGGCAGTCTTGAGCAAGGCTTGTTATAGAATTATGTCCTTTACACTGACAGAGACTTGAGATGTGTGCAAGGAAAAGAAAGCTGGAAAAGAAAAGATTTCTAGCCAAATTAAACATGCTACTCCATGTTCTAACTATTTGAGCATAAAAAACGGAGAAGAAAGGTTTGTATAGATCTTAGAAATTTTAACACATGGAATCACAGAAGGCATTCCTCATTCCTAGAGCTTCAGACATTTGTTGCTGATCAGTTATTAAAATTATATTTAACATTCTGGATGAAAAAAAGTCACAGATTTTGGCAAATCAAGTTAGAGGGTGAATAATTTTGACTGTTCGCTTTTATTATACCTTGAGCCAGACAAAAGTTTCTTCACTTGCATTTTCAGAATTAGATCAGTTAGTGAAACATAGAACAGAATGTGAAATATAAAGTAATGAAATGCCATAAAGTTTGCAGACAAAGCATATCCAAGTAAAGTAAGAATACATGGAGATCTCTTGTCCTATAAAAAGGAATCAAGACAAAAGATCTCTGATATATACTAATATATGTGAATAAGTCCCAAGTGCAGGTTGTTTGCTCATTCTACTGCAAGAGGAGAATATAACTTGGCTCACAGCACAAACACATGACAGGGTGTTGCAATAAGTTAAAGCACTGTTGTGATAATCCGTCCATACTGAGCAGATATATTCCCAGCAAGTCAGTCATCATGCTAACAAATGTAGTCTGTTTAGAATAAGATAGAGGTGCTTTATTCAAATGCATCACTGCCTCCATGAGAAATGCAGCACGCCTAAACTTGCACCTGCAAGTTTACACTGATTTGCCAGAATAATTTTATCTGTACATACATCAGTACATTAGTACATATTTGGGAATGCTCTGCTGAAAAGAAATCTTAGGGCTTGCCTCTTGAAAAGACAAACAGGAGAGAAGGAACCACAGTACTGATAGAAAGCACTGTGTCAAATTCAATAAGGGAAAACTCTAGCACTGCTATCAGCAGGCAGAGAATCAATTTTGTGAGAAAAACTTGTCCAGGTGGACACTTCTTTTGTTTTGCACCTCGTTCTGGACATAATAGCTGTTTAGTATCATGAACTACTCTTGCCAAAGTCAGATTATATCAGTCTTTATTTGAGAAAGGTGTTTAAATGTGCTTAACACTAAGGATAAGTTTTAAGCACTGTCCTGAATCAGGGTGAAAAATACATCTTTTTTTTTTTTTTTTTACATCTTTAACAGTTTTTCACTATTCTCTTCTGTTGTTATTATTACTGTTATTATTATTTTCACTGTAACAGTGCAGCACTGTATCATCTAATATCACTGAGAGCTGTGTTCCAGTGACACAAACCTTACTTAGAAAATGCTGTATGCCTGTTGTCTTCAAAATATTTCAAGTTCAAAACATATTTTGACAAACTCTAAGCAGGGGTTCAACCCTTACTAGTACATTGATGGGCTGAATTCACAGAAGACAAAAATAACAATGCCAGATTCCTGTGCCTCTAGTGTGTGTATTGGAGCTAAACAGTTTGATTTGGAGAAATAAACAGTGAGGGGCAGAGAGAGAGAACTGGAAACTTCTCCCAGTCAGACAAATTCCATATTATTCTAGACACCTATTAAGACACTATTGCTGTTTTAAAATAGGTTACAATCTATGACAACTTTCTACATGTAATTGCCACAGTACTTAAATTAGGAAAGTTCTGTTATCTCCATTTTATAGGTGAAACAAGAAATACAGAGGATCTATGTGACCTCAAGTTACACTGAAAATCTGTACCATGTCTAGGAACTGAATCCCTCCAGTTCCAGTTCAACCTTCGAGACATTAGATGCTCTTTCTCCAGCTGGTAGTAAGGTTATCAAATACATTAGAAATTGAAATGAGAGATAGACTGTCTCTTGTCTTCAAAGCCAGTTCACAACACGGTCCCAATCTGCACAGCCTAGTTCTCATATCCAAAATAGGGAATACATGTTCAAGCAGTTAACCAAAGTGCTATCTCCCAGTCTACATGCACTCCAGCATTACTTGAGAGAATGCTTCTTAGCAGCAGCCAAAATTCTGACAAAACCTGTGCTAACAATGTAACAGCATATATGACTGCAAACCAGAGGCTGAGGTTATTCCCCAGCCCTCTCAAGACTGCTAATACAGACATAGCCTTGTTCTCCAGATATCAATTGTCTGAAAGCTTTGTCTGTTGAGAACATATAACATTTGAAGAGGCCTTGCCAGCAAAGCTGGACTGCAAGCATTTCTTTTGCTTTCCAAAGCCTGTGAATTATCAGCATGACCATGGTCTGCACCAAACCTTTATCCAGTTGTAATGCTGAGAAAATGAGATCCATCTTGAAGTTTTACACCCAAGTGCAACTTCAGGAGTAAGATACTGCACTAAATTCTACACTTGTTTTTTTGCCTGCAGCTGGAAACTTTGGTGCCACAAAAATCAATGTCCTGTTGTTCAGTGATTTCTTTTTGCATGTTTCTTTGTGCACTGAAGGGAGAATATTTATCTGCTCTCTTTTTTGAAGTGCGTTTAGTTATTATTCACTCACTAGCCCAAGACAAAGATAAGGTATGACATTAGTGTTCTAAAGTGCTATTGATTACCAGTACAAAATGAAAATATATAATTGATGAAAACATCAGGATCCTATGAGGACTTACAGTGCAAGAGGTTAAAAAGGAAATGCTGATCTCTTGTAACAAATTGATCTACATGCAGCCAAGCTGAGCTGAGTCTCTATGCAAGCAGGAGAGACAAGACAGAGCAGCTTGTTTGTTTTTCATCTGAAGTAAAAATGCAGGGGCTGTAATTTGAAAAGAGCAAGTGCCGCATCTGTGTAAAGTTTTCTGTTTGTTCTTCAGTTCATTGCTAGTGATACAGCTCTCTATTTTGCAAATAAACTGTCTCATCTCAGTTTCTCTCTCTGAGGATTGTTTGAGCTGTAGTAAGTCTGGAAGTTGTATTGCAGTACTGCTGGAGGAAAGTGGTATGTTTTACTGATGCGTATGTCCCATTTCCACATGGTATGTGGTGTTAGTAAACCTCACAGGGAGAGATGCACATCTATCAGTTCACCTAGAAGGCTAGACTGAATCATCCCTCCCTTTACTATTAAGTGTCTCAAACATGAGTAGCTTTCCCTTTACCCTGCTGTGATTGTGATAACACCTGGCTTGCATACAAAAAATAGGGATGCTTTGATAACCTCTCAGGGTTTTACCCACAACCAAGAGCCACAAATGCATAGGATCTGCTTTCTCTTATCAACCAGAAGTAACTAGGCAAGGGTGAGGGAAGGATGAAAGCCATTATGTGAAAGTAGTAGTTTATTCTCTCTCTAAAGCAAAGCTGGTATGTGGCAGAAGGTTGTCACAGCGGATTCTCTGGTCCATTGCTAAGATGGTTGTCAGTATGCTTGACCTTCTCTTAATACTAAACATTCAGCCGCTGAAGAAGGACATGCTCTTCAAAGGGAATCCCTTCCTTCTTGTTTCAGGGAAAGAAGATAAAACATAAATGCAAAAACGTATTTTCATCAATTTCCCTTCATCTGTTTCAGCAAAAAGCATGCCTAGCATCTCTCATTGAATCAATGAAACACAAAATAGTGCACAGAAGATTATATTTGTCTATATTTGTTTCTGTTTAGAAAGTGAGAATATAAGAATGTCTGTGTTAGGCAGGAGGAAGGGTCCATCTATCTTAGAATGCTCTCTGATGTGGTCAGTACCAAATGTGTAAAACATACATGAGGACAAACAGGAGGCAGTAGTTCTTCACAGGCTCCCGCAGCCTGAACCTACACAATTTCTGGAACTCAAGTTTTCTTTGCGTTCCATAATCCAGAATGGATATTTCATCTAGAAGTTTTTCTATTATGTATTTTACAACTATCTCATTTTTATCACCCATAAATCCCTTGGAAAAGGGTCCTGTAGTTTAATTGTACATTAGGTAAAAAACTAAGTCTACAGCAATTATCTAGTGAAAAACTGTCAGTATTTGCTCCCTATTCACAAATGCATTAATTGCTATCACATCCCCATTCTATCACCTTCAGTTCAGGATGAGGAGTGCTATTCTATTCAACCTCTCCATATAGAGAAATTATTAGACACCTTTGATTATTTCCATAGCCCTTTGGGTTTGCTTTAGCTTTTTTGAGATAGGTTGATCAGAACTAAATACAATATCAGAAAGGAACTCAGCATGAATCCACATGGGGTCATACTCATGAGATATTCTGATGCTTCCTAAGGTTGGACAACCAGCATTCCAAGAGCCTAGTAAGCTATTTATGCTCCTAGCACGACTGCAAGGTAATGAAGCAACATCACCTCCAATTCTGCAGAACAAAAATGGAAGATTGGGGAACCAAATGTACTGATCAATACCTTACTATTCATTTCATCAGTAGTGTATTTGTTTAAACAGAGGCAGATATGTGACTAAACATACTGGTAAATTTAAACCTGAGAGACAAATTTGCTTGAGGTTAGAACCTGTGTTGGATAATGGAATTGAAAGCAGGTCTCCCAAATCTCATATTAGCACTATAATCACTCACCTTCTCTCATTGTGTGTGCCCGTAACTGATATTTAACATGCTTCATCCACTATATTTATCTGTCATCCTGATGTATTCCTAGGTAGACTAAAACAAAACCTTCACTCTTTTAAAATGGAAAGGCTAGGTAATGAAAAGTGCTTAAACGTTCCTGAGTTTTGGGGTCGGGTAATGTATCAATTATGAGCTGCCTGCATATTCATTTCAGTGCAGGAAAGAGAGGGGAAAAAGACATAATGTTTATTAGGTTTAATGCTGCTACTCTTGCCAACTGAAGCACTTAAATTCTCTTCCTACAGCTGCCCTTGCCGCAGATTTCTGAAACAAAGAAATTCTAAATACAAGAGAAAAGAGCGTAATGGCTACCAAGTTGCTGCTTTAAAGCTTAGCTCTGTATTTAAAAATTGTAAGGTTTGAAAACCTGCCATTAAATTATACCACAGGCATCTGCTTGGATAGAGCTCAGCTTGCACAGTCTCCCTTCTATTGACAACAGCGATCCAGAGTCAGGTTTTTTCAATCAGGTTAGGAATTCACTGTTCAATTTATCAAGTTTGCTTTTGGCCTGAAAGTGGGCATATAAATTAAAAGCATACCCCAACAAGACATAAGCTTTGATGTCTAATAGGGTTCTGTGAATTCATTATTTTAATATTTTAGATTTATAATCAGAAAGCTAACCATTTTGCTCCAGTCTACGTAATACGTTTTTCATGGTCCCTTTCCCAGCTCATTCTGACAAATGTTTTCCTCAAATTACATTCATTAATACTTGGGATGTTTTGCAAGCCCGAAGGTACCAAGATCAGGGATGATTTGAAACATCAACTTTACAAGATATTAAAAATATAGTTCAAAAGAAGCTGAAGGACCTTTGCATTACTTGAAATATTTATCTTTAATAATGTATCATCATATATCTGCTGAAAAAAATTACTTTGAAAGGTGGTATAATAGTTAGCAATGCAGAAATAATAAAAAAGGCTGAAGAAAAGGAAAATAACTTGTTTAACTAGTTTAGAAGAAACTGCTCAGGATGAGTTTTTACAAGACTCGACACAGGACATTCAAATGTTCACTTTTTTGAAGAAAGTTGCTGTCACAATTTACAAGTTGTTCATCCTCTACTCTCTGCTTGTACACCAGAGCACTGAAGCTCTACAATGTTCCATCTCGCGCAAAGCAATGAAAAACCCCTCAGGTTTCTCTAACCCTAAAAAGTTAGTCCTCCTTTTGACCAGCCAGTCTACATGGGTAGGACAAATCACCGGGAGCCAGGTCATAATCAAAAAAATTTTAAAGAAATTCAGTTGTGAAACCGCATAGTAAATTACAGAAGTATATCCCCTTTTGCTTACTGCAAGTTCTGTTACTTTCCAGCAGAGAGCAAAAAGACAAATATCAGATCAAACTTTTTAAGGGGCCACAGAGGCAGTTTTGGAAATTACTGACTAATGAGTCTGATTAACATACTGTGGTGGTTTGAACCACTAGAGGGTACAACAGTGACAAAAGACTGAATAGAAGCGAACACCAGCTAACAGTTTCTTTTCTATGGGGCACAAAAACTACAGACCCCCTTAGGCACTAACCAAATACACACATCAGACCCGACAATGTTCTGCAATAAAATTAAAATAAAAAGAAAACAAATAACAAACTGCTCCTCCAAGCAGACTGGTGGGCTGAGGAGTAGAAGGAAGGAAGGGAAGAGCCACCTCGAAGATGGTATCTCCTGGTCTCAGAGCCTATGAAAGATAAAAACAGTGATAAGCACCCTCCCCCGGGAACTCAAGGGGAACAAATACCACACTATTGCAGCTGGGTGGTCCCTGGTGCCACTGTTGGAGCTCTGATGGTGCTGCGTGGTAAAGGGAGCCAGGAGGAACCAGGAGGAATGGCACTTGTTGTTATCTGGACCACACGAGCCGGCCGAAAAGGGACAGGACTTCTGGGGTTCTGGCTTTTATGGGCTCCTGATATCGCATGAACTCAGAGTTGTCTTCCTATTGGTCGGCGGCATTGGGCGCTGCCCATCTGCCCAGGATTTCACCATAGGCAAGATGGTGGTTCCCACCAAACCTGCCATGTGCTTGGGCTCTGGGGGGCCAGTGGCCACCATTGCCACCACCCATGAGCACCCATGGGGCCAGCAGCACCACCCATGGACAAACTGGAGTGGCCACCACAGGGCCACCCGCTCCAGCCACCCCAGAAGTGGCTGCAGGACCACCCCGGGATCGGCCGCTGCAGGCGGCCACAGGGCCCCGCCCCCTGCAGCCACACCGACAGCCACAAGGCCAGCCACCACACCCCAGGAAAATCTCACGCCACCAGCATGGCCGCTGGTCTCCAGGAACCCAGGAGACGGAACCAGGGACTGCCAGGGGCCGGGGGTAGCTCTGTCACCCCCTGCGGGGTGGCAGCATTGCCCCCTGCCATTGCCAGGGGGGCCGGGGCCTGGCCCGGGGATGATGGGGCCACGTCGTACTGATGAGGCTTCTCCTGGGCAGGGAAATGGCCGGGGGCAGCCCCTGATGGGCCCTCCCCCCAGCCCGGAGCCCCCCCAAGCCCACACACTCAGCTTTCGGGGGGGGCCCACAGCCAGACACAGCTTGGGGGCCCAGAGAGCCTGGAGAGAATCCCAGCCCTGGGAGAGAATGAGCAGTGGCAGGGGCCACCTCGGCTCCAGCCCAGCCTGGGGGAGCCCTGGGGGATAGCTGGGAGCAGCTCCCGCCCCCTCCCCCCAGTCCCCGGGGGGGTTTGGGGGAGTCCCTGCACAGCCTCCCCAGGGTGGGCCTTGTGGTCAGACATGGCCCGGGAGGCCCACATTCATCCCTCACAACCACCTGGGAAGGGGTTTCACCATCCAAGTTGGCTGTTTCCCTTCTGTAGCCATTTGAAAAGGCTTTTGTAAGGGGGTGTAAGAGAGCAACCCACTTACCTGAATTAAAATTCAATTTTCCTCAAAGCTGTTTC
>VXBA01002157.1:320354-402022 GCA_013399895.1 Serilophus lunatus | reverse complement strand
TAGAGCAGGGACAGGGCCGGGGCCGGGGCCGGGCGGCGGCTCACTGCCTCCGCCACTCCCGGGAGCACAGGGGCCAATCACCAGCAGCTGACACGCATGGCCCCGGGGCTGTGCAGTGTGCGTGGTCCCTCAGTCCCAGCTCAGGGGGCACAGGCGGCAACCCCGTCACCAGCCCAGCCAGGGCAGCCCCAGTCCTGCTTCGCCACCCTCCCCCTGCCTCCACCATTCCCAGGGGAAGCCCCATGGCGGTCGCGGCAGCTCCGGGCCAGCCCCGGCCGGGAACCTGGGCATGGCTGCCGCTTCTGAACAGTGACGAGGGGCCAGCGCTGGTGCTATGCTGGCGATGGAGGCGGCAATGGCGCCGGGGCGTTCCCTGAGGTGCGGCAACCATGAAAACAAAGATGGTGACTGAGACACATGGGTCTTCATCGGGAAAACACCAGAAACTGAGGAGGGGCCTGGCTGGCTGGACAAATGGGAAGCCAGTTTGGCCAGGAAGAGGGGGACAAGATCCACGCAAGAATGAAAAGGCTTAAAAAGTCGAGGCACGGCCCCACCGCGGGTTGTCCTCTTCTTCGGCTGCTTCGAGAGGAGGCACACAGCTCTGGTCTCCAGCGCCCGCAGGCCCCCCCCCATGGCGGGATTCCACACATTTCTCTCACCACAACAGCCGTTTCCAGCTTGCTAGCAAGTCTCCTTCAGAGAGGGGGAGGGAGGGAGTTGGTTTTTACCTCTGTTCATGTTTTTCAGAGAGCTTGGAGGGCCCGAAGTTCTTCCCAGGAGAGAGGAAAAAGAAGGAGACACCTTTTCCTACCCTTCCCCCCTGGTTTTTTTCAGCTAGTTATCTGGCTGAAAGGAACAGTTCCCTTTTCTTTTTTTGTTTTTTCCCTCTTTGTGTGTTGTTTTTCCTTGCGTGTTGGGTGTCCCTCGATGTAATTCTGGGGTCTCCTGTGGGTTATCCCTACCTCCCTAATTTAATTCCCCTGTAATAAATTGTTCACCTGCTGAAAATTCTATTCAGTTTTTCGTCACTTTTATTGAACCTGCCCCCTGAATGCTAAAATGTGGATTAAACCACCACACCTTCTCAAGGAAAAAAAAAAAAAAAGTTTAAAGAAAACAACCTTTCCCCTCTCTCCCAAGTCAAACTGCTTTCCTAATCCACTACACATATCAGAAAATTCATTTGCCTGCTCATTAGCATAAAATATAATAGGGGCCAGAACAGGCGGGCATATGAATAACTGTAACATACTGGGGCCAAATCAGCATCATTTTTATAATTCAAGAAAGAGAGATTTAAAGGACACAGTTAGAAAAGTGCTTCTGTAGGTACAGTGCCCCATGCATCCAAAATAAAAACAAAACCAAACACAGGCTTTAAATAAGGTCCTTCAGCAACAGAGCCAAAGAGAAATGAAGGTGGCACAACATAAGAGAAAAGGCCTTTCAGGCATCAATGATAGTTAAGCAGACAAAAAACAGCAGGTTGTAAAGAATAAATCCTTCACAGAAGGCAGTGAATTTGCCACCACATGTACTTCAAAAATCAATGCTGGGGCCAATGGTGTTCACTAAACTAACGAATAAGAATCAAAGAATTGTAAGGTCTTAGCTCTCCATGGTAAATTCAAGAAAAATAAACTTGGGACAGGAAGTCGAGGTCTTGAAGCAGATGGCAAGAAGCTTAAAAGTGGAGAAAAACAGAGGAGCTAGGAGAAAGAGGTAAAGAGAGACACAAGAGTGAACAGGATTGTTACCAGTCTATCTCCTGTCTCAAGAATGCCTCATATCTAAGATGTTAGATCATCCTTGACAGATGTGGTGGGAAAGTCTCCAACGACATAGCTTCTACACACACTGTTTAAGTGACTCAGCCTCTCTTCTGTTAGGAACTTAAACCTAAACTTAACTTTTCTTTCTTCAGTTCATGCCTACTAACCATACAATGAGTGCAGAGAACAGATTACTCCCTCACAGAAGGCTCTCAGATTTTACAAGTCTGTTGTCATAATTCCACATTTGTCATAAAATTAGATATTCTAGACCAGTTCATACTCATAGTTCTCCAATGTGTCCTTACCAAGGCTGAGCAGAGCAAAACAATTATGTCACATGACTTGCAAACTTCCTTTTGCTTATACTTCTCACTATGAACTTTGAATTGTGTAACAGCAAGATATTGTTGACTCATTTTCAGGTTGTTATCACTATACTCACAGACTCTTTCCTGAAGGACTGTTGCTTAATCAGTTGTTTCCCATCCCATATTTGTCTAGCTGATTATCACTGCCTAACTGAATATCCCTATTGATTTACAGGTTTTTATTAGAAACTTTTTCATCATTTCACTGAGATAACTTTCAATTCCAACTTTGTCCTCCAGAGAATTTGTAGTGCCTCCCAGCTTCATGTAATGCCAAGTCCAGAACATTAGTAAAGTTCAAAATAAACACTGACCAGAAAGGCCCTAAACAATTCTAGCTTGGACCTTGTGTTTACTTATACAATAACCACAAAAGTTACAGTCTAGATGTGGCTATCAACTAGTTTTACTACTCCCCTTTTGAACTCTAATGAAGACTACATTTATCTAAAGAGATGCACTTCCTTCTTCTACCCATGATGAATGCTGTCTTACCGCACAAAGACACTGAATTTTTTTTTTCCCTCTGAAGTCCTTTTCTTTGCTAAACATCTTTACCTTCAGGATAAACATAGCACAAGTTTTTTCACAAGTTGTTCCGGAATCTTTCTGGAACTTAAATGAAGGCCTCTTTTTCCCTATTATAAATATAAGCATAGATTTTCAGTGATTCTTTGCTGTGATGAGCAGTGCTATGGTCATCCTCCATATATTAAACAAAAGCACTGATATTTTCAAGTGTTATAAAAATCCCAGGATGATGATGGTCAGTTCCATTCACCTGAAGACATCTAATATTTCTAAGAACTAGAGGGTTTCCCCATTATATTATTGAATTCTACTTCTTTTTACAACTGGTATTGTGTTTTAAATTCCCCCAAGTAGTCTTTCCTACAAAGACTGACACAAAAAATTATGTAACATCCCCCTAAGTCTTCTCAACCTCTTGTTGTGTAAGTTTTACTACACAGGAGAAAAAGAAACGTATTGGTATTTCTCTTACCAATTACATATGCATGGAATGATTTCCTACTATTCCTAATGTCTTTTGCCAGGTGTATCCCATTCTCAGTCATGGATTGTCTTATTGTGCTCTGTTACAGTCATCCTTCAACATTCAATCTGACTCACAAATTTTGTGTGTACATGCTCATGTAAGAGATCAATAGTGACCTCATCATAAAGGTGGCTTCTGGTATGCTTCCTATTATGATTTGTCATGTCTAGGTTTCTGCTCATGTCATTACTACCATATATTCAAGTATACTTCTCTGCATTTCAGTTTACTTTTGTCCTGGTTTGAAGGACAGTTTGGACTTTAAATTCTGAATATGAGACAACAATAGTAGAAAGAAAACCTTTTTTAGCAGTTTATTGCGTCTGACGTGCAGTGGTGTCTGCAGGGCAGCAAGATGCTGGAGTGCTCTTCAAAGGCAAAGCGGTGAAGTTACTCTTTCGTGGCCGCTGGGGGGGCACCGCAGAGGTGGATGGGGCAGCCACTTACAGGGGAAAAACCAGCAAGACAGGAGAAGCCTCCGAACCAGGCTGCTGTTCCGAGGAGAAGGAGGGAAGTGAAGACTGGGGCAGGAACAGTGGTACATGCTCACTGTGTCTCCTCCAACATTCACCACGTGGTTTCCTGCTGGAGGACAAAACAAGCTGCCATCCTCAAAGCACTGCCAGAGTCCAAAGAGGAAGAGTTTCCGTCTGCACGCCTTTTTGAAGTGTCCTCCATCCCCGCCCAGCATTCCGTCAGTTCTGTGCGCCAAGAAGTTTCCTGTTGGCTCAGCAGTTCTCCCCATCGCCGTGCGGTACCCGAGCGCCTGGCAGCAGCTGCTCTCACCGCCTGTGGCAACAGGAGTGGGACCGCTGCTTTACAGTGCCTCCCGTGCCANTGTCACATGACTTGCAAACTTCCTTTTGCTTATACTTCTCACTATGAACTTTGAATTGTGTAACAGCAAGATATTGTTGACTCATTTTCAGGTTGTTATCACTATACTCACAGACTCTTTCCTGAAGGACTGTTGCTTAATCAGTTGTTTCCCATCCCATATTTGTCTAGCTGATTATCACTGCCTAACTGAATATCCCTATTGATTTACAGGTTTTTATTAGAAACTTTTTCATCATTTCACTGAGATAACTTTCAATTCCAACTTTGTCCTCCAGAGAATTTGTAGTGCCTCCCAGCTTCATGTAATGCCAAGTCCAGAACATTAGTAAAGTTCAAAATAAACACTGACCAGAAAGGCCCTAAACAATTCTAGCTTGGACCTTGTGTTTACTTATACAATAACCACAAAAGTTACAGTCTAGATGTGGCTATCAACTAGTTTTACTACTCCCCTTTTGAACTCTAATGAAGACTACATTTATCTAAAGAGATGCACTTCCTTCTTCTACCCATGATGAATGCTGTCTTACCGCACAAAGACACTGAATTTTTTTTTTCCCTCTGAAGTCCTTTTCTTTGCTAAACATCTTTACCTTCAGGATAAACATAGCACAAGTTTTTTCACAAGTTGTTCCGGAATCTTTCTGGAACTTAAATGAAGGCCTCTTTTTCCCTATTATAAATATAAGCATAGATTTTCAGTGATTCTTTGCTGTGATGAGCAGTGCTATGGTCATCCTCCATATATTAAACAAAAGCACTGATATTTTCAAGTGTTATAAAAATCCCAGGATGATGATGGTCAGTTCCATTCACCTGAAGACATCTAATATTTCTAAGAACTAGAGGGTTTCCCCATTATATTATTGAATTCTACTTCTTTTTACAACTGGTATTGTGTTTTAAATTCCCCCAAGTAGTCTTTCCTACAAAGACTGACACAAAAAATTATGTAACATCCCCCTAAGTCTTCTCAACCTCTTGTTGTGTAAGTTTTACTACACAGGAGAAAAAGAAACGTATTGGTATTTCTCTTACCAATTACATATGCATGGAATGATTTCCTACTATTCCTAATGTCTTTTGCCAGGTGTATCCCATTCTCAGTCATGGATTGTCTTATTGTGCTCTGTTACAGTCATCCTTCAACATTCAAT
Source organism: Serilophus lunatus (assembly GCA_013399895.1). Lineage (NCBI taxonomy): Eukaryota > Metazoa > Chordata > Aves > Passeriformes > Eurylaimidae > Serilophus > Serilophus lunatus. The sequence goes on along the minus strand of VXBA01002157.1, from coordinate 396,822 downwards.
CTGACTCACAAATTTTGTGTGTACATGCTCATGTAAGAGATCAATAGTGACCTCATCATAAAGGTGGCTTCTGGTATGCTTCCTATTATGATTTGTCATGTCTAGGTTTCTGCTCATTTCATTACTACCATATATTCAAGTATACTTCTCTGCATTTCAGTTTACTTTTGTCCTGGTTTGAAGGACAGTTTGGACTTTAAATTCTGAATATGAGACAACAATAGTAGAAAGAAAACCTTTTTTAGCAGTTTATTGCGAGATATATAGATATATATATATATATATATATATATATATAAAAAATATGAATGGATGTATTTGTATTGAAAGGAGACCAGATAACAGAATTGTAGAATAACCAAGGGACAAGAAACACAATTTGAAACAAACAAAAGGAAACTCTCTTTTTTCCTCCCACTTGTTCTGACGTGCAGTGGTGTCTGCAGGGCAGCAAGATGCTGGAGTGCTCTTCAAAGGCAAAGCGGTGAAGTTACTCTTTCGTGGCCGCTGGGGGGGCACCGCAGAGGTGGATGGGGCAGCCACTTACAGGGGAAAAACCAGCAAGACAGGAGAAGCCTCCGAACCAGGCTGCTGTTCCGAGGAGAAGGAGGGAAGTGAAGACTGGGGCAGGAACAGTGGTACATGCTCACTGTGTCTCCTCCAACATTCACCACGTGGTTTCCTGCTGGAGGACAAAACAAGCTGCCATCCTCAAAGCACTGCCAGAGTCCAAAGAGGAAGAGTTTCCGTCTGCACGCCTTTTTGAAGTGTCCTCCATCCCCGCCCAGCATTCCGTCAGTTCTGTGCGCCAAGAAGTTTCCTGTTGGCTCAGCAGTTCTCCCCATCGCCGTGCGGTACCCGAGCGCCTGGCAGCAGCTGCTCTCACCGCCTGTGGCAACAGGAGTGGGACCGCTGCTTTACAGTGCCTCCCGTGCCACCGAGCCACTGCATGCAGGGAACACCGGGATGACGCCGACTGCCTCGCCCCAGCAGTGCTGGCAGCTCTGCCATGCTTTCACCCTCTGGCCTCTCCATGGCTGCTGCGGGACTCATGCCCTGTACGACACCGCTGATGCCGCCCCTCTGTGCCGATGGTGCCGATGCTGCAGCGGGCGCCACCACTGCCGGGACCCCCACATGGCCCCGGGACCCTGCACCTGCTGCTACACTGGGTCTGGTGGGAGCCGCCTGTCCCCTTGTCTGTGCCAGGGAGCTGGGTGGGGGAAAGGCGAAAAGAAAACGCCTACCCCAGCACGCACCCCACATCTCTGTGGGCACTGGCACCCCACGGGAGCGGAGAGGGGAGACCTGTACATGGAGGGCACTGGCACTCAGCACTGACCTACATGATATGGGCTGGTCCCTCCCTTCCACAGGGTGCCCACAACCTACACAGGCAGGGAGTGGCCCCAGCCCACTCCAGGTGGCACTATCGTTACCAGGGGATGAGTCCGACCGACCCCCTGACCCTGCTCCCACTCCTTTCGGGTAATGGGAAACAAATTTCAATCTACAGAGTGAAATAAAAATAAAACATATCCAACCATAACAACTTTTTTAATAAAACAACTTTTTCTCATCTCCTTCCTTCCCCTCCTATGTAGATGCTAGATGCTACCATTTTTGTGGTGGTTCCTGTTCAAGCTACTCTCCACTTTCTCACTTTTCAAAGAGTAATTTTGCACTGTTTTAAACAGTAATTTTGTAACTGTTAATGACTCCTTCCATTGCTTTTCCCACTTTTTTTGAATCAAAAGTTTGCCACTTCCATTTCACAAACTTTTGATCATTAACTCTTTGAAAATACATTAAGAGTCAACTCACATGGCAAATGGGCAAACTTAATGAGACAGTAAGCATGATTCCCAGAGAAGTCATGAGCCGGAAATGCACTGGAGCGCTCAAAAGACTTAAAAAGCCTATGGAAAAGTCTACTGCAGAGAATGCGTTCTTCACTGCCCCTTTACAAGGTTCACCATATATGACTTTCAAACGGCTTTCCAGGATACAAATGAAGGTCATCTCAAAGATATCAAGAATTAATTACTAAGTAAGGGCTATAAAATTGATAATATAAATAAATGGCCAATTTTCACATTTCAGAAAGGAAACCAGTGATGGCCTGCCTTTAGCTTCTAGCTAAAGCTAATGCTCCTGAACACATTTATGAATGAGGTGTTTAAGTTTCTTGACTATTCAAAAATACTCACTTGAGTTGTAACCTGGCTATGAGCTGCAGGAGATACCCTATGTCTAAGTGAAGTGGTAATAACACACCAAATAAACCAACTGTCAATTAAATCAACTGTCAATTATTGCAAAGAACAGGAGAACACAATGTAGACACAACAATGCTTACCAAATTAACTATTACCACTTACAAAGAGATCTTGCACTCATGTCGAAAAACCAGCATCTTCACAATCAGCAGCAGATTAAAAAATAAAATGGACCACTGGAGATTAACAGGAAAGGAAAAAAAATGAACAAAGCAGACACCATCATTACATAACTCTGTTACATGGTGTGCACTTTACTGTACCTCATCTCCCATAAAATTAAGAATAACAGTTATTCACAATGTCTTATAACTCAGTAACTAGGAACACTGGAATTATCAAGAAGAAGATTTAAATAATCTGAAAATTATGAAATGTTTACCTAAGTTCCATAATTTAATTGTGGAACAAACTCCACAATTCATAGAAGAAATCTCCATCAAAATGATCAGATGCAACAATACACAGTAACTTTTGAAGTCTCAAGTGCTACCTGAAGGAACTCATACATCACTTGTATAACATTGCTTACTTCAGCATCTGTAACAACCTGGTTTGAAAGCCATATTGTTGCCTAAAATCAAGATAAGAAATTAAGACATTACACAGATTTAATAGGGGTGAAGGGAAGAACAGCTTTACTGGTGAAAGCCCATGATCCAAAGAGAAAAAGAATAACAATTTCTCTAAATTTATAACCTTCTTAGCTACCACTCATCATATCATCCAACCAAAGTTCATCTAACACCTATGTCCCTAAAGTACCCAACAAGAGCCCGTCTTATTCCCAGGGAATAACTTGACCTGCCCTCCTCCTGAGCAGGTCCAGGAGGCCTAGGCCTATGTTTTGTCTTGCTACCCCTTTATCTATACAGAAGAATGCTAACATTGGAATACAGGCCTCTGAGAGCCCCTAGTTTCCAAGCTACACAGCTAAATTAAAACCCCAAAAATATATGGAATCTCCCTCAAGGCATCAATATAAGCTTAAGAGGGAAAATTACTTTTATTTATGGCTTTAAATTATTTTAAAGCTTTTAGGTTCATTATTGTCTACAAAAACATGTCCAGAGAAAACAGTGTCACGTTTTCTCTAAATGAATTTGTTTTAGTGAGAAAATAAGTGTTTTGGCATAAGGGCTTACAGGAATAACATACAACCATGGAAAAGGATTATACTAAAGCATTAGCAAACATCAACCCCATACAATTTAATGAAAAGTATTAGCAAACAAAGACACCCAATGTAAAGCAATCGGTAAGCCAGCTTAGTACAATACAAGTTCCTTTGGTTTTAAGTTGAGGATGAACAGCAGGAAAGCAAGAAAAATAATTACGAGTCAAATGTTGCCAGATCCCCAGGCAGCAAGCCTGGCTCTCAAGCCTCAGTTCACACCCACAGACTTGCAGGCATGGACACACTCAAGTGAAATCTACTTGCAGCCACTTAAAAATGGTTTGGCTACCATGGCCAGAAGCCCAGGTGGGTGTGGTGAGGGAGGGCTTCCAGGCAGGCTTTCAGGCCAGTCCCATGGTCCTCAGCCATGTGCTCTGGTCGCCTTGGCTGCAGACCATGTGCTCGCTGTGAGCAGGACTGGACATGTGCTTTGCAGCAGCAGGCTTCCAGCTCTACCACATACACATACACACACACAGACCCACACACATCAGCTGGTTTGTTCTGACACAAGCGATTAATGAAGTAAGATTCAGATCCAGGATGTCACGGCATCCCCCAATCATCACTACTAAGGTAGAATAATAGATAGGCATTATTCTGATGCAGTGCAACTGCTTTTAAATAAATGGAAATATATGCTATTAGTCTGTTCGTTATTTCAGTATTGTAGATTGGCAATACAGCACATTCTAGTTCACAGGCAAAATAGGAGAGTCTGCTCAGTTTGGTGAGTAGTACACCATGACTGAGCTTTTCATAAAAATTAAGTCCTTGTTGCAGAAAAAAAAAAAAAAAAGGGCAAAAAAAAGGCAAATGAAGGGAAGAAAGTGAGGGGACAAAAGAAATTAAAAAAAAATTAAAAGAAGGACAAAGAGGGATGGGGATGAAATCAGTAATTTGGATATGAAGGGACAAGTGAAAATGTAAGACTAAAAGGCAAGATTTTGGCCAGTGTCACAAAAAGAATGAAAAAAACAGATGTCAAGGCTGTCTCATGCACAGTTATCCTCATCTGATGCAGACAAAAAAAATAAGCTGATGGGATAAGAATGTCAGGATCAGGAGATGGAGCCTGTGAGATGAGGACAAAAGGAAGACAGAGAAGGAGGAGGGATACAATCAATGCGGTGAGAGTCACGGCTGAGTGGCAGGGGAGCCATTACAGCTAGTACTGTATACACATACTAAGATATCTATTGCTAGCTTACTAGGTTTATACAAATCGTACAGAAACATGAGGCTCCTCATGGCAGAAAAAGTGCTACATTGCCATCTAGAGAAGAAAAAAGAAAATATAGGTAAATCTTAGGTGAACATAGCTGCTTTTGAATGTTAAAAATAGTTAAAACAGAATGGTTCAGAACCTCTTACATCCAGGAAATCCTCAGGAGAAGCAAAGATGCTTTTTGTCAAACCCTCAAATGAAGAGGAAACCCCCAGTAAGTACAAGACAGGACTAGACCTTTGGCACCATGTGGCCTGCAGATGAGCCTCAAATTCATAGATAAGAGAGAAAAAGAGCTATGGAAGAAACTACTTGATCTAAAAAACCAAAAATCTTGCTGGTGATCTTTCTAAAAGGGCAAGGTACTTCAAAGGAAGGCCCAAGAAACTTCACAAAGAAAACTCATCCACTAAGGTTTTTGTTGTTTATTTTTTAAACTAATCCAAATAAATCAATATTGGGTTCATACAGAATAGAATAAAAGCTTATTCAATTTCTAAATCAATTTTCATGCTCCCGATCTGCATTCCCTCCGCGGTAATATAAATTTAAGTCTGTAAATGCTCATCATTGGTAAAAACAAAGTATAATTTTCTCTCTAAAACAGTTATAAGAAATATTAAAGAAATGGATAAGGAAAACATTTCAAGGTATTCCTCACAAACTCAGTTTTACAAATTAAATTAACTTCTCAAGTTGCAAATTTCGAGGGATATATAAAATCCAGACTAGATTGGTGTGTGAACATTCAAATTATTTGTCTCTTGATTCACATTACTGCAGGCTGAAGCCTTATACCTGTGGCAAAAATGCAAATGCGATAATGAAGAGTGTTATTACGCAGCTTATCTGTTCATTAGATCCCAAAATCAGGAAAGCACACACATTTAGTGGTAAGCTCATAAGTAGCACTGTGGCAGCAGGGAGAGGATGGCAGGGAAGTGCTGCTGCCCTTTTAGAGCCCTTTCCTTGCTCTGTCCCTGCTATGCAGAGCAAAAGAGTGCACCACTTCCACCATGCCACAAAATACAAAAATACCTTTAGGTTTTTAAAACATCAATATCCATGACAGTCTATACAATAGTCAATTTATAGTCCAACAGGGCACTGAGTAACTTCTGTTATGCTGTCTTCCCTGTGCAACCACCACAAATCTGGTAAGTCACAACAGTCAGAACTGTTTGCTTAGGACTGAGCAAGAGCAAAATTGAATTACCTCTTGTTATTAGAGAAATTTGTCCCAGAGGAAGGTGCTGAAACCACTGAAGCAAGAAAGTGAGAGAGCATTTTATGGCTCACTGCATTATGAATGGTCTATGAATACACAGACAAAGTACTTTCCAAAGCTACCAGACTCCAAGCTATGAGCTCCATGTTTGATTAAAAGAGTATAAATGATGAGATACATACTCCTGTTTTGTTCTTCAAGAGTTTATGACTCCTTTCCATTTTATAGTACTTGCTGGCAAAGCTTGCCTAGTCCAGGAATGCACTGAGGCTCTGAATGTTTACCTTAGTTGATTCAAGCTGACATGTTTGAAAATTATTATATCCATTTGTTCTGCTAGATATTTTGTCTCCCTTGCTTATACTTCTTAATTTCTCACTTCTCCTATTATTAGCCTTATGACTAAAGGCTTTAATTTATTCACCATACAATGCTTTTACACACATTTTCTGCCATTCATTACACATTGTCTTCATTGCCTCCTGGTATCTCTAGGGTGAAGTAAGAAGAATTGAAAATATAAAAAGTTGCACTATATATTACCTCATATGTCTGCCTTAGACGTTAGCTGTTGAACTTCTATGCACTTTAATAGAGCAGACTTTTCCCTACTGAAATTATTCAATCATGAAACTTTAATAGTAGTTGTGAGTCCACATAACATCAAAGTGCAAAATCAAGAATGTTAGGAGACATAGAAAATGTTATCAAGACACATTTTAGTACCTCAATAATTCAAGGAGAAAATTATCAAAATAAGCCTTCTTTTTATATCCTTATTCTGCCTCCATTTTCTGTCCTGGGTTTTCCTCCTCTAAGTTTGTTTTTTGTTCACTGTGTTTTTGTAAGCACTATCCTCACACAAGTATACCTCAATTTTGAGAGAGAAATTATATACAAATCAATACATCACTTTATAATTAAGAGTTCACAATGACATGCCCTCACATCTGGGCAGGCAAGACAAACCATATCTGTTATATGTACAAGAAAAGGTAGCAAAAACTTTTCTTCCTAAAAATTCTCAGATTTCTTTTCAGGATCACATGGACTTTGACTCCTTTTAATCCACTTCAATTACTCTTAAGCAACATTCCTTACAGTTGCTTAATATTCAGATGCTGTCTTAACAACCATCTCTGGTTGATTTTGCTATCACAATTAGAAGATTCAAAGCATGGCCTTGCCCTCCAAAGCCAACGCCTCTGCATACTTGCCTTTAAAAAGGAAGCTCAGAGGGAGACCTACTATCCCAAATTTATATCTGTGGAAGATTTCCCTGCTGCAGCAGGGGAATAGCCAACAGGTATCCTCTCCAAATGTCTTCTAATGGAATCACTTAAGGACACTTAGCTTGTTGAGAGTCAACATTTAATGGTATGAAACAAAAAGAACACAGAAAAATCTTACTAAATCCAAAGCAATTGCTGTAGGTAGTAAGGTGCTATATGTAGTAAGGAAGCACCGGGTAAGAGTCAACAGGCCCAAACTCTGATTGTAGATCTCTGATTGCAATTTTTTCTGTGACAAGTGGTGTGAAAGTTACTTCTTCAGATCAATTTTGCATTAAGAGTCATCATCTAGTCCATGAGAAACACCTGCAGGTCTCCTTCCTCAGGCACCTCTTACAATTTAACTATAATATCAGGGCAAATGTTTTGAGAAGGATCTGGAAAGCAATGGAAGGCTAATTAAACCACCTTACAGTCTAAAGCAGAAATTAAAATACAAGCTTCCTGGTATCCTTAAGGATAGATTAGGCACAAGGGCATCAGACTAGAATTTACACAGACACTGTGCAGTCAGGAAAAAAAGAAAGCAGCATATACAGAAAAAAAATCAAATTAAATGTCTGCTGATGTTGGGAAAATGCACACAATAGACATAGTACCTTGCTGACTTGTTCTCAAGTATCACTGTTATGAACTGCTAAGATTTTTTTGGAAATAGCCAAAGGTCTGACACCCAAGAGTAGTTCTTCATCTTGTTCCCAAGATCTGGCACTAGAAAACTGCACTAGGAAAAGAGCTTACCTCCTTCAAAATGTAAATGTGTTTTTCTGCCTAAGAGACCACCTAGCTTTTTGTGATGATTACTTCTGGCTAGCCTGCAAGTAGTAAGCTTCTGGAAGCTAATTAAAAAGCATCTCATATCCACAGCTGTCATAATGAGGCACACCTACTACCTCTTTCTTATTACCCCAGATAGCACTCAGCTTCAGAAATCATTCTTTTACAAAGCATAACAAAAATCCTTCAGTCTATGTTCATATCACTAAATCTATAAAAATGCACTCTAAAACCTTAGTAGAACTCATTGCAAACATTTCATCAGCCTGAGCGTTTTTTTACATAGAGCTCTGAATTAATATATCCTTTCCACAATAATTCTTCTGCACCTTCAGTTACTGCATTCTGTAAAATTTGTTTAGGTCTTTTCTATTTTTCAAAAAATGGAATATGGCTCATTTGAAACTAAAATTACCAGGTTAACTACCACCTTGTATTTTTATGGTTTGCATTCATGTAATGGGAATGAGATTTATGTCCCTAACCTTGAAATATTCTGAACCAATTATTTACTTAATATTTATGTTAAATTATCTATGATTGCAGCATTGACTATGAAAGCAACCAGAAAAAATTCTGCAGGTGGCCTGTAATTTTGAAGTTAGCTGTACTAAGCTCATGCAGTGGTCTTACAGAATATTAATGTAGTGTTATAAACTACAGTACCCTCAGGGTGTTCACCTGCCATGGAATTTAATTTACTTCATATCTCATCTATTAGACTGAATCACATCTATTAGGTAAATATAATGTGAGTACGTTTCCTTGTTTCTCTAAGGAGTTTATTGGTAAAACTTGGAGAGGCATTCCCGTAGAATCTTCTACTTCTATAATTAGCTTGAAATTGAGCTATTGTGCCCTTTTTTGTGTTAACCAGTACTGAACATAGATTCTAGGTACAAAACAGCACCATGTCTAGGGTTGATGTAGCAGTTGCATTGCTCATGCAACACGTTTGTGATTATTTGTCGGGTCCTGCTGTCCGGTAAACCGAATGATTTGTGGTGGAAGGTAAGAGGAGACGCAATCATGTGGCTGTGTGTCCAAGTTCTGGAGGCTGAAGGGCTGAGAGCTCAGTGCCGAGTGCCTCGTTTACTCATGGTACAGTTTTTTTATAACCCGTTCGAATATTCATGCCCAAACCTCTCACTGGTCAGTTTAAACATAGCTTGTGCTCCCATTGGCTCTACCTGGACATCACTTCTACTGTCTGATTGGTTGTTCCCATCCTCGGTTGTTCCTTTGTTCTCTTCTAGGCGGAGAGGCTGTATTTTTCCATCCTCGGCAGCTGCCAGCAGCTTCTAGAATGTTCCCCGCCGCTATATTCTTTTTATTGCATAGAGGAGAAATTAGAGCAAACTCTGGGGATTTGACCAGAGGCCATATATCTGCTGTGCCAAGCGCTGTAGCAGCCGGGAGGAGCTCTTCTCAGGGACAGCACTAAACTCTGCCCATGGTAGCTTAAGCGGCACATTCTTCTGTCTACAGCAGATAGACCACAATTTGGTAGGAATATGTGAATGGTTGGGTTCAAACATGCTTTGTCCCTCTGCACTTCTGGCAGTGTCTAATGCCCAGCTGTGGCAGTGCAGTGCAAGTGGCATTTGTTCCCAGTGCATCCAAAGCACCCTGAAACAGCAGCTTAAAGGCAGGTTGATAGGCAACTCACAGTAGAGGCATTTTCTAGGGAAAAGTTCAAGGGGCTTGTCGTGTGGAGAGGAGCATGCTTTCTGGTTGGCTCTTATATTAAAGACTGTCCTGGTAACAGGAAGGCCATAGCAATTTGTGCTCCCTGGGCTCTTCTGCATATGACCTACTGCTGCATAATATTATACACCTTTGGATTATTCTTCTCATCCTGTGTTTACAGCAGTCATGGTTGTTTAATATTAAGACCACTCCTACAGTTTGTTCCCTCATACTATTCTGTCAGATGGACAGACTCATATATATACTTTTTCAAAAATCATAAGGGAATATAGCCATACAGACATCCCAGAACAAGCCCATTTATCCTTGGCCTGCACTTCTGTGCTTAAGGCTTTTGTCAGCATAACTCCCGGCGATATGTCCTTCAGAAAAGCTGGTAGGGGCAGGGAATTTAGGCACCTGACTTGGTAAGTGTTCTCATTCTGTGTATACCATTTATGAATTCAACTTAGTTGTTATGTCAGACAGAGGAGAAAGTCATGCAGGATGCATAAAAGCAAAAAAAAAAATGCATCACCAAAACAGCTTTAGAGACGGAGAATGAAGAAAAGATAGAACCCATGGGCAACTTAAAAAATAAAAAGTAGATGTTATAGTTCACTGAATCAAATATGACATTATAGTGCAGAGGAAATTGAATTCATCTGTACTCGATAAGGGTGGCTTCATTATTCACTTGTGTCTTTGCTTAGTTGTGACACTCATGACTGATGACACCATCCCCATCTCATGAAGATAAATTCAATATCCGTAGTATCATTCTAATATATTCTCTATATATAGAGAATGCATGTAATGGATGGTGGTGGGATAGTATTTTTATCTTCACAGGCTCATGAAAGGAAGGAGCACAATTTCCTGTAGCTGACAGTTTGAGTGAGTTTATATGGACCCTTTTTCACAACTTCTGTGTTGAGGGTAAAAGTGTTGGTATGTGAACATGGGAGAGAGGGTAGCACAGAGGTTGACCTCTGATTTATTATCTAAGAACTGAATCCAGAATTGGATCAAAATGAGGAAGAGGTTGGGCTATCATATTCTACTCTTGATTAGATATTTTTCTGTGTCTGAGCACACCACTATTACAACATAGTCAATAAGAGGAAGCACCATTGAAACAGGTTGACATTAATGTGGTTTTGTTCAGCACTGTAGCTTTCCTCCACTTTCTCTCTTCAAGAACAGTTTTCCAAACCAGTGAAATATTTTGCCTTGATGAGGTCTCTGACTCACACCTCCTTCAGTAGCATCATATATTCACGCACACCTCTTGCAGACCAGTTTAAAAATGTGGAAATCTTGGAAGCTGTTCAGCAGAAGTGATCCCAAAAGAAACATGATTAATAAGTAAAGCATATAGGAGGAGGTCAAAGGTAGCTATCATAAATTTAATTTACTACACATCTGTAATTTATCACAACTCCATACAGAGTGTTCACATGCCTCTTTATGAGAAAGATTTTTCTTGTTAGGTCTGCGGGGAAGAGGGAAAGCACAAGCTAGCACAGGTTCCTAAAGTGCCATCTCTGTGTGTGCTGCTGCTAAAGGAAACACACATCTAGATGTATAGACCAGCACAAAGAACTGGTACAGCTGCCTCTTCAAAATACAAGACTTTCTATCAGGAAACTTCTGACCAGATAAGGACATACTCTCACAAGACAAGTGAGAGATTTTACTGACAGGTAAAAGAAATATTGAAGAAGATAGGTCTGGAATAAGCTGCACATATAGAATTTTCTTTCAAATCCCATCATACAGCTGGCATACTTCCACTGCATAATGATTTATATAATTTCTTGTGTGTAAGTTTCGCATTGCACCCGGGCAATGCCAATGTTGCTCAGTTTCTAAGTGTCTTCGTCACAGCCACTTCGAGAGTTTCACAACACAACCATTAAAATCTGCTTCAGGCTGAAACTTGGAACACAAATACATGAGGAAGCCAAAGTGAGAAATAGTTTCTTTAATCTCTAGAAAATTCTGCCTCTTTTCTGGAGTATGGAATATGATAACTTGCTTTGAATACTATATGCATAAATTATTAACAGAATTTTCTTCTCGTTTGCTCTAAAACTTTTGTCACATAAAGCAGATATTTTCTGTCATCATCTACATAACACTAATTTATTAAGCATACAGCAACATTCCTCCACCAGACGATCAGTAGCAAAGAGGTACTACACAAATAAATATCAGTTGTATAACCAAATGAAATGCAAATTGTAAACTAAGGTGTTCAATAGATAACAAGGAAATAAATGGGGAAAAAGGGATAAAGCAAACCAACAAAAAAAAAACCTACACAAAATAAATCTCTTGCTTTTTTTTTTTAATTTCTCATTTTGACAAAAGTAAAGTAAGGGTCTAAGCATTTTGGTTTATATACAAGAGCCCCTCTCAGCTACCTTTCATTGCTGTATATCCTGATTCACTGAAATAAATCTGTACATTATTCTCAGATTCCAGGAGGAACATAGAAAAGCTATTCTTATAACTAGAACTTAAAGAGCTAGGTCCTTGCACAGTTCAGTGGAGCCAGGCTAATTTACACCAGTTAAAGAACTGCCCCAGTAACTCACCATGAGATTTCTACTTGACTCTGATAAAGTTTTACATACGTATTTTTTTCTTCTGATTTTCAATATCGAATTAAATTGACATAAGGTCTAAAGTATTATTCAATAAACTCATTTCAAATGGAAGTATTACTTTCCAAGTGATCAGACTGTCCATCTAGTTCACTCTCCATACAGCCTCTATTCAGATATGTTTAATACTGATGCTAGACTTTTTATTAAAGATTTTCAAGATACCACGGAATTTTGAAATCTTATACATAAAAATGTTTGACAACATAGTATAAAAAATAGAAAAAAGCACATTGTAGTGCATTGCAGACTTTTCCTCAGTACTGAATAGACTTTCTACTGCCATTGAGATAAGACAAATACTTAAACTAAAACCCGAATAAATTCTGATCATAAAAGAGAACGACATGGTTAATACACCAAAAGCCAGAGAAATATAGGTTGTCACATTAGCGGTATTTTGATCAGATTCTTCTATATTTTCTCATCAAAAAAGTGTCCATTCAACAGCAGAGGAAACATTCCCATTGCTTTCCCATGCAATGCAATTCAAGCTCAACAGCACTCTACACACGTTCGTTCCCCAAGTGCTCCACTGGTAACACAATTGCAGTAATTACAGCAGGAGCATGTTCTATGAAATGGATACTAGTTCATTAATTAGAAGATGAAGTAATTGATTATTTCAACTGCAAGACTAAACACAAAGGTAATCCCACAGAGAGATCTGTAGGGGAGATCTGTCCAAGATGTGCCCTTGACTTCATTGCTTCTCCCAAGGGGTAGCTTTAATGGAACACAGCCTAACGAGGTAATAATTACAGATCACCATTAGTGATAGTTAAGTCATTTATGACCTGTTCCCCTTAACAAATTTTTCCAGAACTGCTGTGTATTTCAGAGGACTATTTGCCATTTACAGCCATCAACCAGACACTTTGACAGACAACTGACACACAGAGGTCTTTGACTATCTCTTCTGATGATGTTCAGGTCAGATAGTGCTCAGATTCAATCTCACCTTTGCTGTTGATATGTTACAGTGTCTTGATAAGTGCGTGTTATCATTTCTGCCTCGGTGTGGCAACAGAAATCTTTTGAACGAAGGAAGACTGAACAGTAAGAGTAAGACAGCCGTGTTCATGCCACCAGCTTTATCATTGTCACTAAGCACATGGCTTATTGAGAAGGTATGTTGCAGACAAAAAATCGCCTCATGCAGCTTGTTAACTCAGATACGCAAATGTTCTCAAATGACATTCCAAATTAGCTGACAAACTAAGCTGACAAACCAAAGTCCTGATTACACCAATGACTTAAACCAATCCATTCGTGTTTTTAAAAATGCAGTACTTCTTTTTGGAAACACCAAGCCAGCATTGCCAAACTGGAGCAATCATGTCTCTTTCTCTCCCACCTCGTCACAGGCTGATTAAAGGATTATTGCATCTGCCTTGATTAAAACATAGTACTCGGTCCAGATCATGGTTGACCACATATGGGTGTTCTAGAGGAGTAGAAAGACTAAGAAGTTTTTCCTTTCCTCATCACATTCCTAGCCATCCCTTAGCTTTGGCAGTCATCAGCTCTTGGCAGCCCTCCATGTTCCCTGAGCACAGAAAACAGGTCCAGTCTTGTGCTGGCAGCAGAGGCACCAACACCACCATGGAGGGAAGGGCAATGACAGAGTCTTTTGCCACCTTTTGACTAGTAAAAAGCAGCCAGCTCTCACATGGGAAACATTATATACCACATCTTTTCAAATAAGAGTGCTCACTTTCATGATTATTGCATAGTGAATCAGCCAGAGTTCATCCAGAAACTCACTGTGAGGACTGAGGTCTGAAATTACCAGGTAAACCCTGAGCTCATGTAAGTCAGTATGAGGGCTCTGATCTCCATAAACATGCTGATGGACATGTACTGAGGATACTTCTCTATAAGCTTGCCTGAAATGATTAAATCTATCCAGATTCTTTGATACGAACACTGTAGACAATAGCAATATTAGTCTCAATAAAATGATACTGAGAGGAGAAATCCTTTTCTGTTTCTTTGTTTGATTAAAGTGATTCTGGCTTAATGTCTCTTGTATATTGTCCCATCATGTAATTGAATAAAGAGATTGAATCAGAAAGCTGCTTCTAAGTAACAGAATACTACACTGGGGCTTTTGTTCTTATTTAGTACTGTTTAACAATTTCTTTCATTCACTGAATATGGATGCCTGAGAAACCTGAAATATCAACTATATCTGGACATCGCTATAATCCATAGACCATCATGTTTGGAAACACACTTGTAAAAGATAAGAATTCAAAATGGGAAAAGTAAACACTTAGGTCAATTTCTTCTCTTCCTCAGACACACATTAACCCCAGAATATTTGTGTCAGTGTAAAAAAATCTTTAAGTCTTTTTTTATTGTGTGAAGAAGTCAAAGAAAAATGCTTGATTGTTTTGTGTTGCTCACTGCTAAACTTGAAATGTCACTGTTGGGTTTTTTTCTTTCATATATAATCTACTTTTTTCATTATAATTTATGATAGCAGTGGGAAAAAAAAGAAAAGTAGAACTTTCTCAGTTCTCTAATTCACCCTGTTGAATTAGATTAATATTAAGTGTTTATTAAATAAACTGATGGCATAGATGAGTATTAAGAATTGAAAACTAAACACTATGGATTAAATCCCTGCTGCAAGTAAAGCCAGTAAGAATAGGGTCAGGTCAAATACACCTAAAGGAAGCAGTGATTTGATCTACTGATCAAATGGATGCAGATGTTTAAGGATATGGTCTTCATAAAGCTGCTCCTTTAGCCCCCAATGAAATCTAACTTATAAAGAAGATAAGGCTGAAGAGAAAATTCTTCACCTTTTAAGCAAGCTGTTAGTTATATATATGTCACAAAGATAAAAAAGCAGCTTGCACTTACTCTTTCCTTCTTTAAATACTAAGTCTACGTGTCTGGTTTCCAGAGTCTTGCAAATCCACCCAGCAAAGCTGGCTACAACACTTATTATATGCTATGGGTGATATATATAATCCTATAATTTCCAATGCAATAATGAGAGGTTTAATTTTCCATTTCTTCCCTCTGTGAGATGGTGTCTGGCTTTGAATTCTCATTTATGTCTGTGTGAGTACACAACTTGATCTGCATCATTGTAAAGTCAATACCTGCTCCAACTTCTTTTTCACTGTTACAAAGCAAAACCTGACCTGAAATTCAAAGACATAAGAAAAAGTTTATCCCATCAGGAGTCTTTCTCTTCTTTACTTTAAATCCCCTCTAATACAAGGACTCATTGAAGGAGCTGTTAAGAGCTGTATGAGTTCATAAAAGGTTACTTTCCTTTCTTCATGACTTCCCATGAAAGGTTAAAAGTCATTTTAAACTCTGTAAACCAGCACATTTGCAAACTTGCTCCAATAACATGCATTTTTTTCTGAGAGAGATAGAATCCCTAGTAAATCTGAGACTATTTCACAAGGGATTTAACACAGAAAGAAGCCAGAGCAGTTTCTCCCCACTGCCAGGGGCTGCTGGGACATAAGTGGTGGATGATTTCCACAACCAAGGGAGAAGAGAGGGAGGCAAGGCAAAGGGCCAGGAAAATAGTCTTTGTTCTTCTCACACAAAGATAGTATGAGGGCTTGCTATTCTCTTCTCACACTATGGAGCCTTTCTGTCTTCCAGCTACCCAGAAGGAGAGTTTTCTTCTTCCCCCTCACTGCTTTCTTAGTGGGAGTGTGGGGATAGGATTGGGTAGAGCTCAGAGTAGAGTAACAGCTAATTGTTCAAGTATTTTCTATCCAGAAAAAACTGAAAACCTCAAAAGTTAAATACAAAACACATTTACCCATCTCTCTTTTACTGTGCTGAGAAATTGTTGTAGTCTTTTATAACACACAATAAAATGTAATGGCTTATCTTTAATGCTTGGACTCTCTTGGAGTATATCAGCCAGCTAGGGCTGTGCATGTTTACACATATTTGTGTGTTAATACTGCTGCAAAACTGTCCATTACACTTATAGAAAGAACGGGCTAAAATTATTTTTTTTTCATCAGAAACAGTTGTACATGTGGGCAGGTTCCCAAAATAGAGTTTTCTACTAGTAATGTCTTATTTCTATGTATAGTTCTGACTTCTTTGGGTAAAAAAAAAAAACACCCACCCCTCCTCCCAAAAAAGCTATTTAGCCAAAGGCTGAAGATATTTTTTTGCAGAGAAATATGAACATATGTCTTCTAACTGAAGCAAAATACCTCAGCAGTCTTATAAGCAAATGCTTCACTTTGGCTCACTATTATCCTTGTATTATCCTTGTAAGCTGTCACAATGCTCCATAAGAACTGTATTTTAGGAGCCAAACCCCCCCATTTTCACAAAGCAGCACACTTCTTCTGAACTACTTTTCCAACAACACTTCCCATTTTGTACTGCAAGAAGTCCCTGAAGTAATCTGTGCTGCAGTACAGACAGGGAAGCCTGACCTATTGAGGTGAATAAGACATGAGCTATTTGCATTTCAAATGAAGGGAAAATCACAGTTGTGCCTTACAGAGATACATTTTAGGAAAAAAAAATTTAAACCCACAGTTTTTAACATCAAGTTATCCCAAGATGAAACCCCTTGGTTTTGTTAAATAAACTGAGACATTGTAAATCACATTGGAGCAACTTGAAATAAATATTTTCTATCAAGAATTTGCATGTTTTTAAAGGAAAAAACAGACTTTTCCGAGGAGAGAAACATTTTGATAAACTCTATTATTTATATCATGGGCTAGAATTTGTACCCATTTACTCTGATTCAATTTATGATTAAACCTAGCATACAATTGTGAAACCAAATTCTGAGCCATTGAAGGGACTGTTTATACTCAGATCATTAAATAAATTCATTCTCAAATTTGGTACTGGGGCCTAAACTGCCACTACAGGATGTCATACACTTGCATGTCACGTAAGGTCCCTGGGATGTTCTAGTCCTCCTCCAGCTCAGTGCAGGGCAATGCTGAAAAGGCCTTTTGCTTCAAATTCTTTACTGTGCCCTTGCTCATATAAAATCTCCAGGATTTTCAGTTTATACAGAGAAAGATCAAGGAAGAAATTTTGATATGTAGTTGAGAAAATCCAAACGCCCCTTTAGCTATGTATGTATGACAACTGCAATAATAAAAACAAAGATGGCTTCTACTTCACAATATCCCAGATCTGCATAAACTTGGTCTGCATATTTTTAGATGCACACTTCTCCAAGGTAGTAAATATATTTATGCCATTTTGTATGTGAGATTTCTTCTGATTTGTTAAAGCCACAGAAGCCACAAAGCAAGTTTTTGGATTCCCATTTTCCTTTTCATCATAGGTGGAATGGCTTTTCAAATCCCATAGCTCTTTCTGAGATACTTTTGGTATGCTTGGATAAAACTAAGTACAAGTAAAATTAAACACAGTATTCCAGAGCAGTAATAGATACTTGCTTATTCTGGAACAGCCCTATGCATTATTAAAACCATATTACTATCATAATTAGGGCTTGGGTTTTTGGTTTTTTTTTGGGTTTGTTGGTTTTTAAAAAAAAAAAAAGAAGACACAGACCCATGGTTGTGATTATGTTTATCTTTATGTAATACCTTTTTATCAGTACAACTGCTGCTCTGTCATTAACTTTCTTGGTCCCTAAAAATTTGACGACAGGTGCTAGTGAGGGATGAATGCACTGACAGACAAAGTTACTCATCATGGTCCAGCCCTCACACCCTTCATGAAATTTTTCATTATTTCTGTAACACTTTGTTTGCAATTTGGATTATGTGATTTATTTGTTCAGATTGGCAAGTCTCTTCTTGATGAGCTGCTGTGTTCAGTAAACAGCTCCCAACAACAAACAAGGATTTAAATAATCACTGTGTAATCAGTAGGCACCAGCACATTGGAACTCATCTCTTCAAATCCACGTAGCTCTCTGTCAAATCACAACATTTATCACATTAAAAGTTAGATGCTTAGCTGCACCAGAATCACCTTATTCACATTTTAAGAAGTTTCGGTGAATTTACTAGAAAAGAGTAATAGACTTTCTGGGTTTGTATGGAATCTGCAGCAACATGGCAGTCTTGAACTTAGCATGAAAGTCCTAAGCAGCACCAGGAGTAAGGAGGCCAGAGTACTGAGCAGTACTGACTGCCTAAACCCTAGTCCACTTTGTGCTTGGAGGCAATATTAGACCAATCAAGTCATACTCCAACAAAATTCAGCTCCAGTAAATCACCTTTCCGGCAGCTGCAGTTAGTATCATTCGGCTTTGGCAGGTACATGCTTACTTAATACAAATAAACCTGCATCTAAAATACCTGGTCCTATTTAAATTTTAACAGGAGCAGTAACTGCTTCAAAATGAGGCAAAACAATCATACTAGGCAGATAAATCAGAAATCTAAAATAATATCCTTTTATAATATGATATGAACTTCCAATTTCATTTGTATAAGCTCACTTATTTTCTACTACCTAATGTATTATCTTTAACACTTAAGGGTTTGAACCCCTAAAGTACAAACAAGCATTTGCATTTCTGTTTAGGTAAATACTCGTTAACTCTTACAACGTAGCAATATTAGCATGTCCCTAGGTTGTGTTATAACTTAGTTACCACTATGTCTTCTGCCCAAAACTTCTCAAGGATCTCAACCAGTAATGAAAGCAACCTCTGAACTACAAGGTGTTGTACGCACAGGTCAGCGAGTGAATCCAAATAGTAGATTGGACACAGGCTATTTGCCAAGTTCTTTAATATGAAAGGATTCTTAGTATTAAATCTATAAAGTATTAAATTAATAGTAAAAGTATTAAATTAATAGTATTATATTATAGTATTAAATCTATAAAGAGGAGGTGAAGAATAGGTAGAAGGAAAACATATTAGATGAGATAAAGAAAAGCTTGACTATCAATAAAGGAAAAATGAACACTTAAAGTGATCACTCCAGAGTATAGAAAGTGATTTTTAAATTACTTATCTGATTAGTGGGAGCTCATCTGTCAAGCAGAAACAAATTCACATAAATAGTCCATAAATTAAACATTCTCTTGTTATTGAAGCTGTTTTCGATTGTTGGTAGAGATTTTTTTTCATTGGAAGGAGACAGATTATTGCATTGATTTCAGCCTCCAGAATGCATTCTGTAATTATGTAGTTTTAATTGTCTGGCATTTTTATTTGTATGAATTTCAAAGGTATTGACATGAATTAGAAAGAAAATCCAATCTCAAATGTGAAAAAGAGTCAGCTACAATCCAGTTCAGCAGCGTACTAAAATACAAGCTGAAGCATGTGCTTGCATCCATATATACAAGTGTGTAACCTATGTTTCATCTTACCTCTAATGGGACTTAAACAAGAGCAAAGCAGTATGCAGAAAAATGCCTCTGTCCTTGTACCTACTGAAGGTGTGCACTGTGCCCTACCCACATATGCAAGAAGAAAGAGTCAGGGATCTCAGCTTATTAACATTTCAAGAATTTGTTGCTCAGCTGCTGTTTGTTTTCTCTGACAACCAAATATTATGCAGAGCACTTTTGCCAGCTGCAATCTGATTAGGTATCACCTTTTCCATAACACTGCCAGGCCAGTCAAACTGTGGTATACAGAGAGTTTAACCTTTTGTAGATCTCATAATAAACAACTCTGAGTTCCAGGCAAAAATCTCTGATAAAGAGAGCCTGACTACAGCTTGTAAATCAAACCACTCAGATAAGATGTGGGAGTGAGACCTCTTAGAATTGATCATGCTGAAGGTTGAGCTTTGAATTCTTACTTTATAAATCATTTCCTTACCAAGTATCTGCAAAATCAGGATTTGTAAGTTGGGGGGGTGGGGAAGGGGGATACATAGTTTTATTTTGGATTTATTGGTATGATTTGTAAATCCGTTGTAGGACTTACAGATCTGATTTAAGATTTGTTAATCCTGTTTAGGATATGGTAATTTTTTCTCTGATTTGCCACGTACTGAAATACTTCAGTAAAAACCAAACTAAAAATTACTCTTTTAAAAGATGATGTATAAATCAAGGGTTTGCAGTTAAAATTTGCTGGCAGATTATAAACTGCACAGTCCATTTATAACTCAGCTTCTTACAAGTGAAGATTTATAAATCCAACTTGCAAATTGTCAGACAACTATTATAGACTCAATTCTAATCTGAGAAACAACAGATGTCCTTTGTTGTGCTTGAAAACCCTGTCTTCTCCCCTATCACCCACCTCCCCTGCAGCCATCTCACTTGCACCAAGGAGAAAAGAGGGAGGGAAGAGAACTGTGTATCACCATCACCCTGCAAATGAATAGCCAAGCAGGAAGGAAGGGATTTGGGAAAGGAAAAACAGAAGGTGAATTGCAGGTTACAGCTCATCTGCTCTGTTGCACAGCCTCCTGGAGCAATCTAAGTCAAAAACTCTCTGCTGAAATTTAGGTGGTATGTGGGAGGGGGGGGATAATGAGACCAGGTTGTCCTAACTAATTCCCAGACTGCCAGGCCTCAGACAAAATGCAAAATTAAACTTCATATACAAGACAATGGAAAACTGGTCCTGGCAGGAACAAACTAGAGCAAGTTGAGGAGTTTTTTTCCAACACTCCCAAAGATGCCTGCTTGTCTATCTCAGATTACAATGAGGAACTTCTGGGAGAAACCCTGGCCCTGTGGTGGCAAACATCCCACTGATTTCACAAGGATAGGATTTCACCCTATAAAAAGGGCATTGACCAGATTCACAGGAATGCTGTGACTGCCCCACATCACCCTGGTCACAACAAGCAGCTGTAAACTTACATCTCTGCTGCAACAGCAGCATCTCTCTAGGGAGGAGAACAAGGAGACAGAAGTCAGGGCTGTGGTGGTATCCTGAGACTCTAAGTCAGTGCTAGCAGTTGTGCCTGCTTTCCCCACACCCCTGCTCATGAAGAAAGCAAAGAAAGTAGCATCCCTCAGTAATTACAAGAAAATTTACACATATACTAGGAGTTAGTGTGCTTCCTTTCAGGCAGTTTTATTGTAGCCATCAGGGTTTATCCTTAAACATAGGGTGATAACAATGAAATAACAGCACTATTTAATAGCACTATTCTTCTCCTAGAATGATTGAGTTCTATATAGCATGAAAACTGTGTTTGATAAGCAATGATTACTTCTAGTTCCTATGCAGGTGGTACCAAAAGGCATTAATGCTTTTTGACTTTTTGTGAGTGTAAGGCTTCTTTGACTTGATAGCTTTTGAAAGTGATCTGAAATATTTTATTCTCTTCTGTATTTGAAATTTGATGCTAAAGTTTCATCGGGGACCTCCTGTTCTATATTATTGCAATGCTTTTTTCCCCTTGAGTTGCTTGATGCCTTGAATTTTTTACAAAATGAAACAAAGATGGTAGCAAATACAAGCTTTGTAATTACTTGTTTTGCTCTTGCCAGCATTTTAAAGTCAAGGATCATTGCAAAATTCAGCAAATATTCATGTGTGTGTGTGTGTGTATACATATATATATATGTACACTTATATGCATATAGAGGTAAATATTCAGGTACTTTAAGTTAAACATAGAGGATAAACTGCATGTCCAACTGAATCTAAATACTGTTACAAGGAGAACTGAAGCAAGCAGTGCAATTAGAAACAGGAAATTTTTCTTCCATAGCTTTGCACCTACCTGAATACTCAATACTATATGCAAAACAGAATCAGAGCCGGAGGATGGAGCTAAGGGAAAATGGTTAATATTCTATTAAATGCTAAGTTAGCCCTTTACAGATTATACATTTTAAATGTATGAAAATCAATTCTCTTGAAAACGGATGCCGTTTTTCTTTCTTTTTCATTGTACATTCCACAGTATATGGCCTCACTGTCCCGTTGTGCATATGGCAAACAGACACAGAGACCTACAAAAGTTTGGCCTTTTCCCTTGTGTTTAGCCTAAGTGAAAAACAGCAAGAATATGTTTGCAAGGAGAAATAGTCTTTGGGAGGCCTCTGAAAGTCAGCTCTCACATCAGAGGTGAGGAATTGCAGTTACAGTTGAAGAAACACTATAAATAGTTGCTTTAATAAACTGATACTACAATTTAATAGAAGTAGAGCCTTTTCATATAATTATCTTGCAGCACAGACTTTTCCTGCAGTAGCCCAACTGATCTGTGGCAATGATGGAACTCACTGGTATTTAGCTTCTTCCTTCTCTCATCTTCGTTGGGGAACACAGGAACAATTCACCCACTTCAATAGCACACAAATTTAGACTCAACTCAGAGACTATTTCTAGATTGAAAGCAAAAGGCATATCACAATGTTCCCTGTAGTCCCAGTGTTCTGGTCGTCGACCTCAGGAGACTAGATAGAGTACAGATCACATCTGCCTTCTTGAGTTTCCTTTAAAAAGACAGACACAGAAGGGACAAGGTTGTCCCTGGCAGTGTATGGCACAGCTGGACTTGGGAACTCAGGAACTCCCTGCGACCCTGTGTAATGTAAAGCCAGGGTAAGGCAGAACAACATAGACAAACCACTGGAATAGAGGTCTTCTCTGAGGATATAAAGGATATGTTGCAAAGATCTCCTGGCAAAATCAAGGAAAATAAAAGGGGGTTTCTGTAGCTGCATTGCAAAGAGTGTATTGCAAAATCATAAAATCTACAGCATGAGGAGAGGAGTAGGAAGCGTGTCATCGTGACTGCAGTTGTACAGGTTTATGAAGCAATGAATTTCAGATTTCCAGAGGACCAGAGACCTAACAATGAACATCTTTTATTTAAAGTCTAAGTTGAAAGATTTAAGTCTAAAGTAAAACCATCTGATCTACTCCAGCATCAGCAGAGGTAAAGGTCAAGGGAGTAGAAATGATAGAGGACAAAAGAAGTGACAAGAGAGGGAAACCTCCTGGCTTTCCTGTGAAGTAAAGACACATACCTACCAGGCTGCCAGTAGAGAAGCAGAGCACAAGCCTATGGCCTTCATTTTTCTGCTTTAACAATACCAAGCCTAGCAAGGAAAACAACTCTGCAATGAATTGAATAACTCCTACACTTGTCCTGCCTAAGCTTTTATGCTTTATCAGTCAATTCATTTCTCATTTCAGAAAAATGAAATTAACATATTCACCACAATTATTAGCAAAATCTCAGGTCATATAGGAACAGTAGCTACACAGAGCGATATACTTTTGGTGTGGACAAATCCATACAGTGATTCTAGTTTGAATTCAATGAAATCCAGAATTAGAGAAATACTGAGAAAATTTTTTTTAAAAAATTATATCTATTCTTTTCCAGCAGTAGTAGCAGTAAACATTTTTACAGAACGTTTCAAAAGCTGTGAAAAGGGGTAAAAGTGTCCTACTAAAGTTTGATCAGTATGTCATTTTCTCTGTTAGTGTTTTCCAAACGTCAATTTAACAGACACAAGCAGACACTACAGCTCCATGGGAGCAGTGGAAAGTAACTTCAATGTTTGTCTCATTGATGAAGTTCTGAGTATGCTGAGTATGCATTTCACGTGTGTTGCTGGCCATCTTGAAAGCAAACTCTTCAGCTAAATCATCTGATCTATTCATCTACAATCCTCTTCCCCCATAAATGCCTGGATAACTAAGGACAGGTCTTCTGAAAGTGTCTGAACTTCAAGTAGGAACTGTAATTAAAGACTTGTTCTTCTTCTAGAAAGCACTGGTTTAAACAAAAGTTTAAAACACCTAAGTCCTTCAACTTTCCACACAAAGGGCCCTCCCATGGGTTTTATAGTAAAGTTGCCTCATTCTATGTTCATCAGTAGTTTGAGGCTGAGCAAGGTTTATGCAAAAAAAGCTCTCTGTCAGCCTGCCAGCAGACATTCACTTTTATCTTCAGGGCAACACTTAATTTGCAACACATGTAAAACACTACTGTGCAAACCACAAAGCACCAGGGGAAAGGCACTCTGTCCAGCCAGATATGGGACTGACCCCAGCATCACAAAAATTTTTACCTGAACTGCAACTGTAAAGGAAGAAAAATGCAGGTGTCCCTAAAATGCCAAGCAGTGGAAGGACTTAGGAAATCTTTATTTTTCAAAGTTGAGAACACTTGTTTAACGGCATATGCACCGGGCATGAAAAAATGCAAAACTTTTTATTTTATGAGCCTTCTTAGCAGCTTGGTTCTGCCCCCTTCTCACAGGGGCTCCAAGGTGATCTGTGAAAAAGTTATCTTTTCAGGGAGTTAACTGCTCTGCAAGGCTGGAGGGGGAGAGAAGTCCCAGCTTAAATCTGCCAACTACCAAAGGTCTCTTGAACAAAAAGATCAATCCTTAAATCAGCCTATATCCTCGCCATCTCTTGGGCAAGGTCCACTTAAACCCCCTACAGTGATTCTACCTGAATCACAAACAGTAGTGTCATGAGGCCATTGGCCCAAGAAGGGAAATTGGATTCTGGCATGGCTATCTATTCTGTACCATATTTTAAAGAAAAAGTCATGTCTCAAACAAAAACAAGAGTGTGCAATCTAATTCAACCACTACCCATATCCTCACAGTGCTAGTGCTCTCCTGTTGCTGGATAACAAGTACAATGCCAGAAGGGGAAGGCAGATATATATACCTACATTTAAATTATTTTACATGGGACATCCCAAGGAGTTAAATGCAGCTTTCCATTTCTCTTCCCAAGAGAAAAATGCTGGAACTCTGGCTCTTGATGAAGCTTGACCAGATTTCAATGGCTTCATAGGTTACTCTGTCAACTGAGCCGACCTAGTCTATAATGTGAATGCTTTTGGTGCACTCTAGTTACAACTGCTGACTTAGCAAAAATTAGATTGAACTTTAACAAGCTTAAGGCTTAGCCTTAAACTTTTAGCATTTTACATTGTACTGAGATAAGCTAAAAGCACAAAAGTAGTTGTGGCAGAATAACTTCTCAGATTCAATTTAATTGTGATTACTTGAGGGCCAGTAAGTGTTGCAGACTTTTTCTAAAACTAAGAAGTTTGAATATATTTCAAAAAGTTCTACTTTATAAAAAATTGAGGGAAAATACTTTAACCATTACAGAGAGTAAAATGATAAATGGATCAATCTTTACTAGCAAACAGTTGTAATTAGGTCATACCTCATTTCTTTATTAGAAAAAGTCTTTGGTGTTTAATCATCATTATATAATCATTTAGTCTTCTCCAATCTCTGTCTTTATAGATATTGTGGACTTGGGCCCTGATTCTTGAAGTGGTTCTGTGCAGGAGGATCCCCTTAATAAGCTATTTGAATCAACTGCAGGATTCTGGCTTTATACCATATTTTCACCTTACAGTCTGTGCTCATATGATAACAGATAAAACTTCCTGAAGGTTTCTAAGGGAAAAGTTCAAAAATGAAACAACTTCGTATGAAGACACTTCTACAAAAATGAGACAGATTGAAAGCTCTAGTAAATCACAAGACAAAGCATGGCCTATGGCATAATACCATCTTGGAGAATGTCCAATCATCCTCTATTGTCTGAGGACAGATGTACAATACACCAGATGTACCATGTGTTTGCTTTAGCACAGATCAGTATTGAACTGTTCATTTTCTGAAATAAGCCTCTGAAATCCAAAAAGAATGGGAAACATAATGAATGAGTTCTAAGAGAAATAAACAATGGCAAATCCTCTGAGCCTATGGTTTTGTTCCATAACAAACATTTCCTCAACTTCTCTTTCTCTTAAAAGAAGTAGGAATGTTCCTATTGGCTGGTAAAAAGTCAATCAGCAGCCACTTATGAGGTTGGCAATGATAAAATCAGTGAGACTTATTCTAATGGGGACTTTTCTTTATCAAGTCTTCAAAAATCATTTTGCCTTACAGCAATCACTACAGGTAGGAAAACGAGATGGTGCCTCTGACAGTTTCCTTAGTAAGACAAGGTGACATTTCACCACTCAATAGCTAATAGCTCTCCATCAAACATGGGCTCACCTTCTCTCCAGGAGTGTTGGACGCTGCTGCTTTGCATAGGAAAAAAAAAAAAAAAAAAAGGCAAGTAGAAAGTTTAAAAACCCAAAGACATTTTAATTGGAATAAAAACAGCTTCATGGTGGGGAGTGGAGGAAAAATAACAACTTTTCCCTAGGCATTTTAGTGCATGTAAAACAATTTTCCTTCCTAACCACAGACAGTAAGACATCCGGCCAACTCAATGGTCTAATGACAGCCCTACACTAAGTTTTAGAAGTGGAAATTATTTACTAGAGTGCTTTACCTAACCTATAAGAGTTCCCACTTGAGGAATCAGAAAAATAGCCAAAAGAAACTCAATGAGACTGCTTTAATAAAAACATGGACATAAACTTCAAAACCTTTTGTTTCTTTCCCACATTTACCTCTTTTAGTTAAACCTGATGGAAAACATTTAGTTGAGCCTCTAAGCCTCTTCCTACTGACACATCTTAAAAAAAAAACCTGCAAAGCCTCCTGAGCAACCCGTCAAATCCCGGAAGCCCCCAGCCTCACCAGCATCAGTAGAGTGGTGCAAGCCCTACTACAGGACTCCACACAGTGAAAACCACCTGCATGGACAAGCTTCTGAACAAAGGTAATTTCAACTTCTTTTTAATTTCTTCAGATGCTTGGCTATAGTCATTGTATTTGTCCTCAGGTAAGACAGGAAGAAAGATGCTGTTACCAAAAGGAGAATTTCTCCCTCCTCCCTACACTCCCTCAACAGACATAGTCTTGTCTTCTCAATTTCAGCAGCCCTGGCTTTTCTCTTTCTTTTCTTTCTTTCTTTCTTTCTTTCTTTCTTTCTTTCTTTCTTTCTTTCTTTCTTTCTTTCTTTCTTTCTTTCTTTCTTTCTTCCTTTCTTCCTTTCTTCCTTTCTTCCTTTCTTCCTTTCTTTCCTTTCTTTCCTTTCTTTCCTTTCTTTCTTTCCTTTCTTTCCTTCCTTTCTTTCCTTCCTTTCTTTCCTTTCTTTCCTTTCTTTCCTTTCTCTTTCTCTTTCTTTCCTTTCTGTGCTGAAGCAAGTGAAAACTGATAGGGGGGATGGAGCAGGGAATGCAAGAGAAAACTACCCACTTTGGCAACTGGAAGATGCTGGAGCAGCACAGTTATCTTGTCAAATAATATCCTTGCATGACACACTATTTCAACTTCATTATTCATTCACAAGGTGTCAGATAACTATTTGGTAGTTAAAAATTAAAATAGAAAGAAAGCCCCACAAGGTCTGTAGAAAAGAAACACTAGAAAAGATTGACAATACTAAATAGGAAATTGTCAGCAGCCACTGAAAAGAATAAAATAATATAATGGAATGAAACCCCTAAAGCCCTCCTTCTGCAGATGATTTTTCATAAAGTTGCTGGTTTTCTGTTTCCATTACCACTGGCTGCATAAAAACTAACCTTTTGAACTCATTCTGCTAGCTGAGCAATAAAGAGAAAGAGAAAATCAGAGCCATCACCACAGAGCACAGACAGTACTTATCACACAGAACCATATCATTACGCATGGATAGCTCCATGCTTACATGAGTTGGACACAGAGGATGTGTTCTGTAGTAATAACATTTCTGGCAGAAATTGTCCATACCAGAAAGATCTATTTCTCATGCATAGATGAAAACAAAAACTAAACCAAATAAACTCCACGGGACTCAATGGAGAGAATTAGGTACTTCTATGACCCAACACATCCCATCTAAAGAACGTGTTGGAAACTGGTCTTGTCCTAAAAATGCCTATTTTTCTCCATTACGATAAAGCTCAGATGTAATAGTTTATATCACAAACATTTGAAGTGAAATAATACTTCACCCCATGTGGCCAACAAGGTGCAACGATTGTCCAGGTCTGTGGCATTATCCCATGGCAAACATGGTGTGATTCAGTCAAGGTTGGACCTCCATGTGCACCAAACACCTTCCCTCTTCATTTCTTAGCTCTAAATTTCCCTTTCTTATTCATATCCCTCAAACGTTTCCTTCATCGCAGCTCCTTTTACCCCACATACTCTTCTTTCCCATTTCTCTTCTAAGCATTCCTCCTCCTTTACCATTGGCTTTCAGAGTATAAAGTTTATTTGGGTTACTTTTGTGGGCCTGTGTGTAAAGAGATGTGTGAGACCCAACTGCTGCAAAGCCTGATTAACTAAAAATCACTAATCTATGATGACAGATGACTGTAGTCAGTGGCTCAGGAAGTGCCTTCTGTATTAAACCTTGTGTTTCAGGCAAAAGTAGATTTTTTGCTTCCTAGTTTTCATCTTTCTATTATAACGGGCCAATATGTACTGCTAAAGCACAACAGCATTAGCAAAACCATAAAACAAGTATTTATATCTAATGTCCTCTGATTGCCTTGTAAACTGTAAAAGTAAAAAAATGGCATTGAAATGAACACTATGAATGAATTTTGAATACTCATGACTGAGATTTAAATACAGGTGGGTTTTTTCTCACAGCTTATTCCTCTGTTGCTGTCCTTGTCCCAGCACTAGTATCCCAATAAGCAGTCCATATTACAAGCTAAGTGGCCATTCCAACCTAGTCAATTTAGGCATTAGTATGTGCCCTTTACAAGCAGTGTATAGAAAACTGTACATATATATGCAGTATATAGAAAAAAATATATATATATGCTCTATGTAGAAAACTAGTGAAAGAGAGATGAAATTACATTTGGGTTTGTATTTAATAGAGTGATTTTCTTTATAATGATTCTCTGAGGCACATTCATTTTATCATGGCTTTAATTTACAACAGGAGATAATCGGAAATCATGCTATTCCTGAAGGAGGCCCTCACAGGAATCTTCCGCCTTTGAAACAAGGTGACATTCAATCCATTTTAAAGGGCATCACGGGAGTGCAGAAGCACTTCTCTACTTTGAGAGCACCCGTTCTAATGGCCAAACTTCAGAAACATTTGACATACAGCTCTGTGCCTAAGAGCATGTGAATATAGTAAATGCTGTTTATAAAAAGAAAAGCTGTGCTAAAATGCCTATTTGCCCCCTACTGCTTAGCAATATTAAAGATTAGAGCCAATTGTTTTGTATACCGAAGAGCCTTTAATGGCTTCTAGAGAAGAATATGTTAGCAAACTAGATAAGGTTCCTATTACATGTTTGTTGCTGTGGACTGCTGACTTGGATCATTATACACTTAAACTGAGTTATAGTCATTGTTATTTAATAAAACAGAGAGCTGTTTGCCTCCAGTAATATAGCATATCTTTTAAAGAATGAGCTCTCCTGACTCATTTATAAAATAGTTCTGTTTGCATTACAGTATCAGGATGCTGGGTGTTTCAAAATAATTTAGATGATCTATCCTAAAAGTTCAAGAGTATTTCGAAAGACAAATAACAGAGTCTTTGAAATTTACTGAGTGACAATGAAAGACAACAAAATCACGACCCTCTCCTCTCCCGTAATCTAAGAACAATTCATTCCAAAGAAGTGTGCTTAAGGACTTGTGAGGGGTTTTATAATTCTTGATAATTATTTGTTCAGATTAAGAAAACAGGACTTGTCCCACTTTCCTTATTCCAGGAATTTTAGTCTTTTATAATCTCAGCTTTTATTCTTTAAAAAACAATTATGATAACACTTCTAAATTTGAACAAAGAATGTGAACAATGGAAAGGTCAGATGACCATAAAAATTAACTACTTTGAGCTACCTTATATCAAACAAAGTATACTGCTGGGGGAAACTATAACCATTCCTTTTCACCATTGTCTTTGCTGGAGGCAGAATTTCACTGTGCAGATTTTCCACAGCATTTTCCACAGCATTTTCCACTTAAATGCATCTAATGGCAGTTTGAGACAGGATGAAAGTATCTAAGCATATGTCATTTTGCTTAAATTCTTTTAATTCCCCATGCCTAGTCTCTGAAGATGTGATGCATTTTAAGAGAAATTCCATGGTGAGTAGTAAAGGAACTAAAATCAGCAGATGTAGGAATATCTGACTGGAAGAACCTCATTCCCAGCAGTCTTAGACAAGAACATGTTCCAGCAATACAGATCTATGCTAAATACTTTCTCAGTCTTCAATCTGCTTGGCTAAAAAATACAAGTTGTTTTGTTTTGTCTCCACTCCCCTCATCATCTTTCTAGCCTTTCTCTGCAGCTTTTCCAGCTTTAGCTATCTTTCACAAACACAGGTCTAGTGTGGTTTTATGATAGTGGAAATATCCCTCATCCAGTCACATTCTCCCTTCCCTCTGTCTGATAGCCGATTCTCAGCAGACACAATCCAGAACTGAATTTTTTTTCTGTAGCGTTACATCTTTTCTGATACCTGTATCATTCTTTGATCAAGTTTTTCTTCTGTCTGTTCTAACAGTGAGATCCCAAATTATAGCAGAAAATCTTCATATGACTCTTATATTTCAAATTGTAAATTCCATCTCATTTCTATGATCACAGTTCTCAAGGTCGACTAATATTGCCACTGTCATATTACAATCCTCTTCTGCATTAATGATGCCTCCCCAATTTAAACCATCAGCATAATTAATTTGGGCTCTAAACACTGAGCCTTTATGCAGGCATTAGTGAAAAGGTTGTACGAGGTATATTCCAATAGTTTCTCCAGAGGAAGTCTAACAATAAACCCCATCTACCCTATATGGCTATCTCCTTTTTAGATAATTCCTCTCATGGCAGTTTAAGGATTTTTTTACCATCGTCACTATCAATTTTACCTAATAGAAAATTCACATACCATTTTATTGCAATTCTGATTAGTTAACAGCATTTACTTTGCCTTGAAAATAGTTGATTATGCTAAAGAAGGTGAGAGGATAGGCTTGCAGATATCTATTCCAGTAAAATTTTTTAGCATTTTATTCAGCTTCTCATTTGTTTTGATGTCCCTAATGGTTATTTCTCTCAAAACATGTTCTGAATTTTATAAAGTATTCAGCTAACAGATATAGGTTTCCCTGTTTACTTTTCCTCATAACACGTTTATATTCACTATAGCATCACTTCAAAACCAAGAAAACCATTGAAAAAATTGATATTGAATCTATGAATCCATGGGTTGGTTTTCCCCAATTCTTCAATAACTGTCTGTTGCATTGAGATTATCCATTTCTTTCACTTTGGACATTCCTAGGATACCCCTTACACTGAACACTGACACAGCTGCATTTTCAACATATTTCCCCCCTTTTCCTGGGACTGAAATTCTAAACTCATTTTCTATGTTTATTTACAGGTTCTGTCCACAGACAAGTCTATATCTCACTCTGCTGCTCTCGTTGGCCAAACCCCTTCTTTGAAAGTACTTCTCTCCCATTCAGACTGAGAGTGTTGTGGACTTTCCTTTGTCTTTTCTTTCATTTGGACTGAAAGGCAGCAGGGCCGTTCAGTTCAAAGTAACTTTGTATTATACCCTTTTCTCAACCATCTTCATGCAAAATCAAGCTTAAAAAAGCATCAACATTTGCTAATTCAGTGACTATTGAGGGAAAAAATTAGAAAGACCACTTTTAAGAAACAAAGTGGTGCGGGATGATCACCAGCATCAAAATTTAGAGGAGACTAAGAATTCTAGGGTAAAAATGCAGCCACCACTCCCTGGATGGAACATGGTCAACATGCCCTGCAAAAGTTCCCTGCTCAGAGGGATGTAACGGAGTGTGGAGCTAAGAGGAGGCACTCCCTCTGTTAAAATCCTGTCAGAAATGGGGGAACATCATGGTACTTTGAAGTTCTTGATACCACATAGTACCTGTCGGTCAATGGAGATGGATTAAAGTGTCCTGTTGCTGAGCCTACAACCATGTCAAACCCTTTCCTCAGATGCCATGACCCTTCAGCAGGGCCCACTGAGGGGTGTCATGCTGTAGGCTTAGTCACTCCCAAACAGGGTAGTCAAATCACGCTCCAATCCTGTAAATCTGCTAGTGAAGGGTCTCTCCTTATGGGACACTGTTTTCTCATTTATGCTGGGAAAGTAAATATTTAGTTAAATAAATACATTTCCATTGTTATTTAGCATTCTGAAATCAATACAAGAGCCACAGGTATCACCAAATCAAAGTCTGATGGTCCACTGCCAATATTACAGTTTTTATCGTATTTCTGAAAGTAATTTTGGCCCCAAGATAGCTTTACCCAATGTATTTGTTGCTTGGTTTGGCTTGGTTGTTTTGTTGTGTCTATCACATGGCTAAATACTGAGTGAAGGTATTTTCTTTGATTCTGGCTTTTCTGATCATTTGGACCCTTTGACTATTTCCCTGGTCAAGCCATGGCCATTTCTCTTTCCTCTGGGATATTCAATATTCTGTATAATAACAGTTCTAATGCCTTCATTTTTCAGCCCTCACTCCTTGAATTGACATTTCACATATTGTCTTGTGGCCAGATTCAACCTAGTGCCTACCTACTAAGAGTGCCTTTTCTTTTTCTTTATTTTCCCACTTTCTGATATACATTTATCCATAAAAGGAACTTGTAACAAATTTTTGTAGGATCAATAATCTTATATAAAGACTATACAAGTGTCGCAGAGTCATCATCTGTCATTTAACCGCTTCAAAAATCTTCCTATCATTTTTGCAAACCAGAGTCTAAGTACCCTAGTTGCTCGAGTGAAATCCATCTACAAAGAAAGTATTCCTCTATGAATGTGTTCTGAAAACACTCTTCTTTGATCCATGACTTGATCTTTGTTACTTTGTCATTCTTTGTGCACCTTTCAGGAAAATTAAACAGACAGAATCATAGAATGAGTAAGGTTATAAGGGACCAGAATGAGTCATCTTGTCTAACCTCCCTACTCAAAACACCTCTCCAGGAAATCAGTTCCAATGAATGGTCAAAAACAGAATAAAGAACTTCTTCCTCATATTCAGATAGAATTTCCAGTGCATTATCTTCTGCCCATTCTCTCTTGTCCTGTTGCTTGGCACATTTCATTGAAAGTCACAGAAGAATGAATCTGGATATGTAATTTGGGGTTTTGTTGTAAACAGGTAGTTTTTTGTAAACAGTATTGTGTGGAGGCTGTTCAGCATGGTATGGAGAGCTTAAGCGAGCTTTCTTAAGAGCCTGAAATCTTAGCATTAACCATGTCTGAAGACTGCCCAGAATACAGTTTAAAAAATTTGTCCCTTTCTGTAATGCCTAGACAGAAGCTGTTTTTTTGTTGTGGGAATTTATTTATAGTGGTTGCTGAGCACTGCAAAAATTAAAAATCCTGACATAATCACCAGCATTCATCTATAGTGACAAAAATAAACCTCTCCCATATGCTCATTTCTGTGTGGCTTTAAATTTTTCCAGCAAGCATTCTCTTCATTAAGTCTCATATTTAGCATTGCAGATTCAGAGGCATTCCCGTCCTGTTCATATGACTAACAGATATAGTAAGTAGATACATCTGTAGTTTTAACAAAAACTTCAGTAGTTCCACTAATGTTTTTGGAGTGCAAATGGCAAAATCTCTTTGCAACAAGCTGTAACCAGTTTTAAATTTACAAAAATATATATAAGAACTAAAAGGTTATGCTTTAAGATTTAATAATTACCTCCAATACATCAATATCCATTGCCAATGACATCTCCACCAAGGGACCCACTTTAATCAAATTACCTTTTTTCTGACAAACACTCTGCAGAACCATCAGCCTTAGCAGCCAACATATTCATGTTTTACCAGTCCAGAGGCAGAGTGAATTTGACACAGGGGTTCTTCACTGAGAATGAGTTTCCACAAGAGTGCTGAGCTGGTCTAATAGCTTCCTACCACTAAAAATATGGTTCAGCTTTCCTCTTTTTCTCTCTCCCAGCTGTGTGTACTTACCGTTTCCTTTGTGCTAGCTCCAACAGTTTGATGACTCAATTCAGCTCACTCAGCAAGCAAAAAAAAGGAGGTAATTTTCTGCCTGTTGAATAAGATGGCATGTCTCATCAAGGGGTCAGACTGGCATCAGAGACAGCAAGAGAAAATGTACAGGATCACACAGCCAGAGTGCAATGGGAAAAGAAGGCACAGGATCTCCTGTGCTGACAAATTAGCAGAACCATTTTCTGAAATACATATTTCTTGTCATCCGCACGCCAGCATTGAAAATGAGACTAATAATATGTGTATTGTCAAATTTGTTCCAGGTACTCCGCTCTCCATACACCACCTTGTTAAGCTTGGTCAAACACCTCAAGAGTTTCATTATCTGAACACAATCGAAACTCTATTGCCTAATCAGTAACTGAAATGCTCATAATGTTCACATCTCTATTTCAGGCAGGATAGTTAGATATACATATTCATTTAATAATTTTCTTTTAGCTGAAAATTACATTATCTGGTGCTATGTGAAGAATGTGACCAAACCTGTGATATAAGATCCTATTTCTTAGCTGCAAACTGCATTAAAAATACTTGAAATGTCTGCCAAGTATTGTCTTACCTGTATAAGTAGTGGTTTCATTTATCACAAAGACAGCAAGGATTATACCTAGCAGTGGATATATTCATAAATTAACATCCTCTCTGAAAAGTGTGCCACTCACAAAAAAAAACAAAACAAAAACAAATACAGAAAAACCTCATCAAAAAACCCAAACAAAAAAAAAAAAACACACAAACAGAAGAAGTCAGGAAATCTTATTTTAGTGAATTAAAGAAACAGTAATAAGAAAACACACCTTTTGATTCTTATTGCAGCATCTATGATACAAAGCAGAAAAGTTGGTCTGTATCAGTGAAGTGTCACCTCCAGTCCTGTGGTCAGTTTTGGGCCTCACACTTCCAGAAGGATGCAGAGGCACTGGAGTGTGTCCAGAGAAGGGCAAAGGCTTTGGAACACAAGTGTTATGAGGAGTGGTTGAGGTAGATGGGGTTGTTTAGCCTGGAGAAAAGGAGGCTCAGAAGAGAGATTATTGTTCTCTACAACCTGAAAGGAGGTTGCAGCTGGGGTGGGCTGAGCATCTTTTCCCAAGCAATTAGCAGAAGGACAAGAGGAAATGGCCTCAAACTGCACCAGGGATGTTTAGGTTGGGTATTGGGAAATACTTCTTCATGCAAAGTGTTGTCAAGCATTGGAACAGTCTGTCCAGGGAAGTTCTGGATCACTGTCCCTGGAGGTATTTAAAAAGGTGTGAATGTGATATTTAGGGACATTTAGTGGTGGACTTGGCAGTTCTGGGTTAACAGATGGACTCCATGATCTTAGAAGGCTTTTCCAGCATAATTGATCCTATGATTCTATTTTATCTGTTGATCCATGGCTCACTGACTGTTGCATTTCATGCTTCGTTTATTAAGAAGCTAGAGGGGAAAGCTATCCATTAGATTTGTGAGAGGACAAGCTCCTTGCATCAAAGAAAACTCTCTGTAGGGAGTGAGGGTCTGCCCTCGAGCACACTGACTTTCTAGACTTCAGTTGGCAAAACAGAAACCCTGAGGAGCAGTAGCAGTCATGCTACCAGGGTTCAGACCAAAGACCAGAGCTTTTATATAGTGTTTGCTGTAACCTGGGAAGCCACTAACATGACAGCAGAGTTGGAGGAAATGATCTGTCCTTCAAGGTGTAATGGTTAAGAGAAATAATTGTTTTCAAAGCTTTTTTGTTCTTGTGTAGCAGATGAATTATTTTGGTTTCAAAACTCATGTATTCAGAGCTGTGTTCCAGTAAACTGCATTTTTTTGATACGCATTGCGCTTTTGCACTCACTGAAGGAGAAAGGCACCAGTAGCTCCACCTTAGCACTTCATCTTATTGTGCATTCTGTCTCACTTAGATCAAGTCTGTGGCCACTACTAACAACCGTGCGATCTCCACACTAAATCCTGATGTGTCAATCTTCCTTCTGCAAAGCAGTTTCTGCAGTGTCTCACTGTGGCTGCAAGCAGTCAGCTTGCTCCAGCAAAGGACCTGCCCATCAGAAACAGATTTGCCAGCATTCCTTAGAAACAGTTCCAGCCTTGCCCTGCATTCTGCAGGTATAACCTCAGCCTCCCTGCACCAATCTGATATTTCACTCCAATCCAGGGGCTAGGCATAGCATTTATCTCTGCATTAAACACAATGCCTTTATTCTTTTTAAATAAAAAATTCTAAAACTGAAACAGACATTCTGAAACTAATTTAAAATATTATTTAAAGAGTAAAAAATTTTTCATGTGTAAGCTTTCTGCACACTTGAAAGCAAAATATGACATACTGAACAAGAGAGTAATAGTAATCTTCAAGAAGGACAAATTTTCTAGGCAGCAAAAGTTTGCTGAAATTGTATACTTTCTACAAAGAAATTAAATCACTGAGCTACACTGGGATCCTTTATAGCTAATAATTAAAAATCTAAAATCTTATTTTCATCCTGTAATAAATATAGCTAACAATCAAGATAGATGAGACAAAACTAGAAAGGTTTGTTGGATGATTTAAATTGAAGAAGTTACTACATCAATATTTTGTTCTCCAAAAAGGACATGCATCATTAAAATGAAGGCTTTATAATTAATATGTTTTCATACAACCTACCTTATTTCCCCTGAGATCACTAACCAAACTCTTTTGAAAATCGATTAGTTCAAGCACTTAGCCTAGTACCACTTTAGAATGTAGCAAGACAGATATTAGTTGAATTTAAAATTACAGCAACTTTATTTTAATTACTTCCCAAAATGTCAGATTTACATATTATCAAATACATTTCAGTGGCAGAACTGACCACTAAGCATTTTTGGACAGGGCCAAAAAATTAATTATATTCTTTATAAAAAATTCACTTAGCATTCAGAACATCTGCATTGTTGTCAGGGATAATAAATGTGATTAAACTTGTATAAATTTCACTATATTAACCAGCACAATAACTCAATAGCTTTGCTGAATTGAGCTGATACTGAAATGCCCAAGTATAATGTAGGAGAGTTCTAGGAAAATGTATGAGTTCAGGAGGAAAGAACTGCAACCTTGCAAGGACTAATTCACCTTCTTAAACTGTCAGTAAAAGGGAAATTTCTGTGACTCAGCCATTTTAACAAAAAGAGTTTAATCATTACTCATGCACTGTTATGGTTTAGCAATACAATTATCCCACTTGTGTTAATATGTAGTTCTCAGGGTTTGGACATTTTTATTAAGAAAAAATTTTGTAGGAGAAAATGGTTTGTGTTTTGAGCCACTATGGTTGGCTGAACTTGTGGGAGATGTGTGGTATCCCTGTGTCATTCTAAAGGGGGCTGAGGAAACAGGAATGGGGTTTGGACCATATTGAAGTCGTACTGCTAACACATGACACCTGCATCCTGAACAAAGAACAAAATATAAGTAACAACATTTCCAAGTAAAAGGTATTTTTCTCTTAACAAGTTGGAGGTCCAGGCTCCAGATAACTTTCTAGATAGTTAGTAAAGCACCCTAAACCTCTCTGAGAAACCTGAGTTATCGGGTGCATGCCACTGGTGAGAGAGGAAGAGCTGGCCCTGGAGCAGAGACCCTAGTATGGGCGCTCCATTATAACCAATGGATGAATATTTACTCAATGTAAGAAAAGGAGTCAGTGAAAGCTTAGGAATGATTATGTTTAAAATTCAGGTGTGCAAACTAGAACATCACAGTTCGCCTATATACGAAGGTGTCCTGGTTGGGATGCTAGGGCACACTACTGGGCGACAAGAGACTCAATAGAAAGACAACAACAAAATCAGTTTATTATCTATGGGCTATGAAACCACGATCTGCATAAACCAGTTACAAGAAACAATAACATGCAAAAAAAAGGAAAACCACTCTACTGCCCCAGGCTGGCTGCTGAGCTCTGGAGGGAGAGGAAGGAAGGGAGGTTGCAATGTGGATGGCACTGGTCCTACTCCAGAGCTGCTGGAAAAGAACAGTGAAAAGGAACCCCGGGACGATCCAAGGGGAGAGATATGGCACTCGTGCCGCCACCGGGTGGTTCCCTGCTGTCGCTGCCCAAGATGTGGTGATGCTACACTGCTGCCCGTGCTGAGGGAGAGCATCACCGCCCTGCCAGCCCTGTGGGGCACCCAGGGGTCCGGCAGCACCACCCGCGGGGTGGCCGGAGCAGCCACTGTGGGCGCCGTGCAGGTGCCTGCCGCGGGCACCGCCGGGGCACCCGCCGCCGCTGTCCGTCCCAGGGGCAGCATGCCCAGGGGAGGCTGCGGTGGTGGCGTGAAGCACTGCCCTGCCCCATCCCCGCAGTTCCCACGCCCCGTCCCAGCCCGGCACAGGCGGAAGCAGCAGGGGCAGCACCCATGGCAGTGCCGCTCCTGGCCCCGGCCTCACAGCCTCCGCTCCCATCAGGGCCGCAGGGGAACAGCTGGGAGTGTCTCCCCATCCCTGTCTGGCAAGGTGGCGGGACAGGACCATCCCCGCATGGCCCTGGGGACGCTCCGTGCCCAGGCGTGGGCTGGCCCCGCACGGCCCGGGGGCACTCTGTGCCTGCAGGGACAGGCCCAGCCCCATACGGCTCCAGGGATGCTCCGTGCCTGCGGGGACAGTCCCGACCCCGCACAGTCCCGCGGACGGGGGTCTCGCCGTCCTCATGTGTTTCCCTCCCAGAAAAACGAAAGAAAAAGTCTTAGAAACCAATCCCCCCTCCTCCCCCCTTCCCGCTTTAACCCATAACAAAAGGACCATGTGTACCTGCAGAGAACAATTTCTCCTGCTTAGTTTTGTTTTTTAGGAAAACTGCCCCTCTCTGTGGG
This sequence comes from Serilophus lunatus, assembly GCA_013399895.1. Lineage (NCBI taxonomy): Eukaryota > Metazoa > Chordata > Aves > Passeriformes > Eurylaimidae > Serilophus > Serilophus lunatus. The sequence goes on along the minus strand of VXBA01002157.1, from coordinate 357,820 downwards.
ACCTGTTTCTTTGTTGACTAGAGCTGACGCTTACATGATGAGAAAAGGTGATTTGCCTGCATAATACTGGAGGAGCCCCCATCGCAATATTAGTTTTGCATGTTTTCAAAAGACTGTGCAAGAGTCACACAGAACAACTAACTTAAACATATAGTCCTTAATAATTACAGAAGGCTGCTTGAGAACCTCCCTGCTCAAGTGCAATGTAGACAATGTGCATACAAGAGCTAAGAATGGGGATATATAGTCTTTGTGGTTGTCCCAGTCAACAAGGATGTATAGTATACAAACAGTGGAGTCAAAATTGAGAAAAGAAAATAAGTGACAGACTTGGTTATTAGAATGAGAAAATGTCTTGTTGAACTTGGCACCTCCCATTAGTTATTGCTAGATAATGTTGTCTCTTGAAAAGCTATGAACATCATGAAGGGAGAAAAGTACCTCGGGGCCTTGAGTCAGCTTATACAAAAAGGATAAATTATTAAGGAGGGTTGCAAATAGAAGAGCATGTGCAATGATGTCAAGCAATTCAGAGGATGAGACAAAGGCTGAAGTATAAGGAAACATTTATAGGGATCTAAAAGAGTGTTCAAAAGCTTCTTATCCTTTAAAAAAATCCATCTCAATACAATATCCCTTTGAAGTGTCATGGAAGAGAACATTTTGTAGTAAGGCAGCTTCCTGCTGCTCTGTGGGGGGAGTGTTGGATGGTTTCCTTACTTATCTCATGGCCATGAGAAGGAAAATCAATAATATTTCCATCCACAGATAACCCTTCCTACATTAGGTAGTAATGCAGCCATTTATGAGGCAAGACATTCAAATTGCCTTGTACAACATGATGCTCTGTGGTAATTCACTAATTGAAATTCTAGGGATAACTGGAGCACATGAGCTCAAACCATTATCAACAAATCTCAGCTTTGTCCTGTAGCCTGGACAAAGAAGGTCCTGGTTTGAGCTCTAGATAACTATACAGACTTTGGTCTCATTTCAGAACTTGTGCACTCACCATGTACTTATTCTCCTCTGGGGAGACTGAAAGCCAGGGAGATAAACTTCTCATCTGAGTAGCAAACAGGAAGAGACAAGATACTCAAGATACCCATCTCTTGGTCCCATTTGGGAAGGCTCCCTCTGTTCCTTCCTTCCATCTCTTTCCCTTCCAGGCCTGGGAAGAACACAAGAGACTGCAATATGTCCCCTTCTCAAGGAGAGAGTGATGAGAGGTACCACAGGCGGATCTGAAGAGTAACAATTCTTGCAGAGGCTTAAAGGTAAACAGGTAGACAGGAATGAGACTAGGGACCAGCACTGCCTCATCCTAAACATCTGGTGAAAAGGTAACATTATTTGTAGAATTACAGCAACATATATACGTGCACATACACACACAAATGTATACATGCACGTGTATACATGCGCACGTGCACACACACACACACAAACCTTGGCAAGGAGGAGAGGGAGTTCAAAAATAAACAATAAGCCCAAAATATAATATAGTCTTTTTAAAAGCAAATATTCACATTTGGGGACAAGGCACAAATTATGGGGCCTGACTCATGATTTTTGAACATTTAGCAGCACATCCCTTTTTGCTGTAATTACAGCACTATTAATTAGATTGGGAGATTGCTCCAAGATTCCCGAGACAACTTCTGTAACAAATATAGACACCCTCAAGGCAGTCATATACATTTATGGAAGCAGCAATTTAAATAACAGCTGTGAACAGATCAAGTGGATCTGGTGACATCACCAAAATGAAAAATTATCTTCAACATTATCATATGAAAAATTATTTAAAAGGGTGTTATTCTTTTTTTTTTTTTAACTAAAGCAAAACACAAAGATGTGATTTCAAATCACTGTTGAGGGAAACAAACTGTTTTTTCACTTATCCACTACAGCACACTTTCTGAGTAGAAGGTTCTAAAGAAGTTGTATTACACAGAAATAATTCTGCACACCCTTGTTGCACCAGTAGGACGCTATTAACTGCAACCCTGACATGGCATTCTTTGCTTCACTTTCTCCATGCATGAAGTTATCAATTCTCATGGTGAGATTTTTAAGCACATTCTTGTTTGATCTTCTTGTTTTCCACTTCTTTCCTAGTGTTTACTTTGCTGGACAAATCCAGTTTAGTTTTAACAGATATGAAACAAAGATTGCACTGCCTTGCCAAATTCCCTCCTACCAAATTACTGAATTACTGAAGGAAATCTGTATTTCAGTAGACCTTGGTTGTTTTGCTTGACCTCCAGCAGGTGTCCAATTAAGTCTGAACAATTTATATGATATTCCCTTTCCATTGATAGTTCTAGAATTAAACTGATGAGATCTCTAGAGAAGCATCATCAGTGTTACACCTTTCATCTTTAATTACACTGGTTGAAGATGAATGAATGTACCAGAAGGATCCCAGCTGGGAAGTAGAATGCTTATTAGATAGCTGATAATTTAATATACACTCTGAATTCTAATTATTTTCTTAAAACATCTTAAGACCTTTCAACATATGACAAAATCTTAATACTTATTCTGCTGGATATTGACTGTATTCTTTGCTTTTTAAAAAAATACTCCTCAGATGCAGGCAAAGAACTGTGACTGGCATTGTAGAACAAAGAATTTTCGACAAGGTGAGTTAAAAGGTCCTAGTTAATGCATTCAATCTGTTGTTTCTAACAAATGAATATACATCATCTAAGAGAGCACATAGAGAAGTAGAGCAGAAGGGTCCTAGACAACCCCCTGGAGTCCCACCATGAAAGACTTTCAGTCCTTCTGCTCCAACACTGTAGCTCCAGCTTCTCCTCATGTATTTTACTTCTGAGAATGCTTCATTGGAAATGAAATGTTAAATGAGTTCAAATCCAGAATGAGTCACGGCAAATTGCTAGGTAGATTTGATAGGTAGAGTGTATATATAGATACTGGACATTATGTCTCAGCAATTAGAGGTCTACATCTGAGCTACTTGTCTGGACTTCTTGTAGTCTGTTGAGAGAAATAGGCATGGAAATAATTCCTTTCATTTTCAGAAAGAGGTAATGAAAGAGATGAGTTAATACGGCAAACATACAATCCTCAGGGGCCAATATGAATGCTGATTAAGTATTTCAGAATTGTGCCCTTTAAAAATACTCATGTCTTGCCTGGTGAGAACTTCAAGCACATCTCTAAGGTGTCTAACAATCCATTCCTTGAGTGGGGACACTGCTCAAAGTTAGTTCTCAAGGCTGAGTGAAAGAGATTTGCCCACAGTCATTAATAATTAGTTTTGCTCGCTTTAATATAATTGCTTCAATATTGCTTAAAAAATGCCACTATGCTAGTAGTTATAGCCAACCATACTGTGTAGTAAATAATTTTCATTTAGCTCTTTCTTTTATTTAATCATTATCATTATTGTAATCTATTTAAATAATTTATTTATATAAATGTATTTGTGTTGCCATCCTTTATCCCATAGTACAAAGTTGTATAAAGGCTTAATGACACCTGTGTAATCCCTAAGACTTAAACTCTTGACTGAGCCTGGGGCTAGGATGGGATCCAGTCCTGGGCTCCTCTCTGAGAGGAGTTATGAAAGCAAGGGAGTCCTTTATACAACTAATAATTCAACATAATGACTTCTGTAATAAAATTTGTTTGAAGTTCCCACTCTGCCCACAACAAACACACTGACTTATTTTACTTGAGTAAACTCATTGGCATATGAACAGTACCTTTTCAGTTGTTCAGAGTTTGCCTTCTAGACTCCAGTGCAGTCAAACTGAACTACTGAAGAAAGTATATCCTCCACAGCAGAAAATAAAACTCAGATCTGCTACTCTCACACTTACTTCACAGATAGGCACAGATCAGAACAGAGATTATTTGATACGCTTGTACGGGAAGCTTGACTAGTCCTTCCACTGGGCATATTTCTCCTCCACATTCTCATTTTCTTATTGATTCGCTGCTTCTCGGTTGTCCAAAAATGGGCTCAGTGATTCACAATACCAGACATAACCCTGCTTAACGATCGTACACATTGAACTGAAACACAGTCATTGTGAACTGAAAAGAAAGTCATGAGTGATAGCGCTAACGTCCCACAACTTTTTTGATTGGTTACACAAGTCTATAAATTTCAATTCCAGACACAATATTCTTTTACTTCTTTTATACAGAGATGATCATCTTTTGTATCAAGTGGCAGGATTTGCTAGTAGCAAAAAAAAAAAATTATCAGAAAACAAGGAGCCTTCTTTCTGTCTTTGGAAATCAAAGAACATTATGACATATTGTGAAATATTGTGATGTTTGCTTCATTTACGTTCTGAAAAACTTGAAGAGACTCCACTTCAAAGTAGATATTGTCCAATGCCATATCCAAACTAGTAAATGATAATATTCAGAGTTATTTTGAAGAGCATGAAATGAGAAATGAGACCCTGCATAGATACGCAGCAAGATTTATAGATACATGTGCACATATCTGTAAGTTCCTTATACTTTTTTAAATTATTTTTCTATACAGAAAGAATCCATTCTGCTGTTTCAGATTCAGTCTGTTATCAATTAAAAATGCTTTACAGCTTAAGCACAAGATCACTCAACCAGGACGTTTAATAAATATGTTATTTATATAGTTATTTGTTAAAATGAACTTCATTGTGTTATAGAATGTTAAGACAAATTGTTGTGCCCTTTAGATTCAATATAGACGATAAAATACTAAACCTATCTTAAACAGGTATTCACCTTTCATCACACAAGAACATAAATGGTTAGGTCTTATCAACAGGGGAGTTTTTTAACCTTCTTCCTTTATTTACCATATTAAAAATAAATTTTTTGTTGTTTTTCCTGCCTTTCTCTTTAAAAAAGTCTGATAATCCTTGAGGGGTGGAGGGAGTTTAAAACAGATCATCTTTCAATAAGTAGCAAATCAATCTCTAGTGAAGGAAATGCTAACTAGCCTTACTGGCCTATCAGGTACTGTCTCATAGCTAAATGTCAGAGGCAAGCCTGCACTTTATAAGGGTACTTTATTGTACAGAAGCAAGGAGTGCATTATCTTATCATCTGGTCTTATAACTTCCTGCTTCATTGTGCTGATGCAAATTAAAAAAAAAAAAAGGATATAAATGTCTTCTGTGTCATTAACCCAAAATCTATTAGAATTTTATTAGAAAATAAGTAGCAAGACAGTACAGCTACATTTCCTCCCTTGTGCTGTGCTAAATTGCTTGTGAAAGTAATATATTATGACTCTCACACTGAATCCATTGCAAAATATGGAAGAGAAGCCCACATGCTGTGTACATTAAATGGTAATGTTAAATTGGCAATGAAGCAATGAACATCTCCCTAAATCTCCAAGCAGGTTCTACAAATTTCTCTTTTGAAGGATAAAGATAAATAAAGAAATTGTTTTCATCTTGGACTAAGCAAATGATACTAGTAATCTTCCTTCTTGATATACCCAGGTCACAAGCTATTAACCTTTTTTTTAAGATACCTTTTTTAAAGAATAACTAAAAAAAGAAAATGCTCTTGTATTTCTCTGCCTGGGGCAGGCAGTTATTTCATTATTAAAAGCCAGAAAAATCTTCAGAAAGAAAATAGATTTCTCAGCCAAGAATTTAGAGGCTATGAAATGTTATTAAAGTTTCTGCAAAACAGAAATAGTCTCAGTTCATTTAAGTTTTTAAAATAATACATATTGGAAAACAGAAGTCAGGGGGGATTCAATTTATTCCTGAGTAACTGGTCAGCACAAGGTTAATTAAAGAGGCAAGTATGGACTTCAGGCTCCCTTCTAAAAGGTCAAGTTTTACCCAGAATGGAGCACATGAAGAAACTGAAAAGGGTAGATCCCAAAAGCTGAAACAGTACATCACAAAGTAGCAGGCTTACGCCTCTCTTGGGAGCTCTTTGCTCACAGGTAAACTTGGCAGTGTTGATTTTTCTGAATTAGTGAAGAGAACACTTCTAATTCTCATAACATGAAATCAAAGCAAAGTCCTCTCCTTCAGGACATCTGCTGCAAGTCCCATGCTTCACCTCTACAGCAGACTGGAGAGATATGGAGCAGTTCCCACACACACATAGAAAGGTGATCTCTTCCACCTTGAAATTAACCCATTCTCCCAGGTAGCCCCTATAAAGAGCCCATTTCTGAATCTCCTGCTCCCATGGCTGTGGGTGGTGATGATAGTCCGTAAAGCTATCAAGCTGCACAAAAGAGCACCAGGAGAATTTAAAGTTTTTCAGGCTGAAACTACTGTTGCAGAGTATAACTGACCCATCCAAAACTGGGAGCTGCTTTCCAGACTTTGGAGATTTGAACATGTGTAGTGCAACAGGGATTTCAGAAATCGAAGCATCCTGCAGGTGGGACTTGAACTAGTATGTTTTCAATCCAATCTCAGTTCACTTTAAACTGGGACTAAAATCCTTCTGGTTTGGGTCCCAGCTCAGGCCCGTAATTATCATGATCAGGTCCCTCAGTTCCTTGGAGCATTTAACACTGAAAAATGCTGCATTTAAAAATAGGAATGGGAGTGGGACAAAGGCAAAACTTCATGGGGCAGCTTAGCCAGAGAGACAGTTCCTGCGTCCCTAGCAGCACAGGCATTTTTCATAGTTCTAGCACAGTGCTATAGGATCCTTGTACCACTCACAACTAGCTAGCAAAGATGGAGAGGCACTGTAACACTATATGGGTGCTACTGTGCTGTAGAAATCAAGCAGAAGAGAGAGGAAAAAGATAACTTCTCTGCTATCTGCTTATATCCTAGATGTACAGGAACGCATTTATACAGTGATGTACCCCACAGAATTGCCAAGGTTCAGAAGACATATAAAGGGCTCTGCTGCAAAAACAAGCATTGCTTCCTGTTGCAAAATAAAGGAGGCCAGAAGAATAGAGCTAAGTGAGCACAAGAACTACCTGGATAGATAAGTACCCATCTGCCAAGCACTGTGGCCTTGCAACACAGGGCAGAAATGAGGGCTTCTCCTGCCCACACTAGGAAAACAAGGTTAGGGAGAGTAAGAGGAGACTTAGGATTGGGAGAGGTTCTATGTGATGTGGCCTTGAATGCCCTAGAAAGTACAGACAGCTCCTGTGCTCAAAAGCTCACCAGCAAAGATGTCACTCTATGGTCAGCTAAGTATTTTGAAGCAGTAACTATAAGCTAGTTCAGTCCCAAACTGACTACAATTGTTTCAAACTTACAGTTTGGTATCTCTGTCTGTTTCGGGAAAAAAACAAAGATTTGAACTAGTTACATGCTCAGAGTTAGTGCTAATGAGGGGATAAAATACACCCATATAAGGAAAATGAGATTTATTTTACTTCATTGTTAAAAAATCATTTTGTCCAGAGCTATAAAAAGTATCTGGATCTCCAAAGGTACTGACATTGCTGTCACTGTTAGAAAGGCTGTTTGTGAGCACTCTTCATCAAAGGACATTTCATCTCTGCATACAAACCCTTCTTCTGCCAAAGCAATGTCACACTGGGTCGTATGCCTTCAAGACAACTTTAGCGTGGTTACATTTCTTCAAAAGACACTAAAAATTATTTACAATTTTCCTTCCTAAATCAGCATTTTCAGTATCATTTGTGTCAGAGCCAACTTCCTCTCATTCTTCAGCTCTGTTCTAGCCCACCTTTCCTCTCCCTTGTGTGCTCCTGAATACCACTTTAGTGCCAAGAAACTTGAATTGATGAATGCAAGGTTTGTTCAGTTTAGCAGGGGAAATGATATTGTACAGCCTTCTATGTAACCTACACTAAAAATCTATCTAGCATTGGCTTAAATCTTTCATGAACAGGAGTAATTATTCTTAATAGGACACTTTCTTTACAAATGGCACATACCCCAAACTTGGACTTTTTTTTTCTCATTACATCATATTAAGCCGTTTATGCCAAGATAACATAAAGTGACACACTGTGACTTCTATCCTAGCAGGAGGAGGCTGGGACTTGTTGCACACTTTTGGGCTCTGAACAAGCACTCAGATAGTATGGTGGTTATTTCAAACTGATCACTGTTCTTTACTGCTGATATTATTTTCCCTGAATGGTTAATTTTTCCCATCTGTGTGCCTCTTCCATCAAGATAAATTCTTGAACTATTCATTTGGCTTGCTTGAGGGCTGTTTGATTCAGGGTTGTTTTCCCCTTCCCAGAAATACATTTAATTTACCTTGCATTACAGTGCACAGCAGAAATCACAGTGCAATTTCAGGAGGAATTAAGAGGCAGGAACTGCACATTATTCATATCTCACAGAACTTGATAATAAGTTATTACTCCTCACTCTCAAAGAGGAAAACAGAGCCATGAGAAGTGATTGCTGTGATATTCCAATGCTTCTGTAGGCACAATGGTGTGAGTGTTTCCAGTGTGACTCAGCATACCGTCTTCACTTACATTTACTGCCAGTGCCAAGCACAGGACATGAGGGCACTAAAGTTCTTTCAGATGTTGATGACTCACACTCTTAAAATATGTCACATGCCCAGACAAATCCACCTTCCCATAGAAAGCATGAAATGCCATTAGATGAAACAGATGTTTCTAGGCAACCTGACCATGACCGCAAAGTGACCCTCATCTATTTTGGATTTATCAAATCATCAAAGGCTCCTGCTCCTGCCAATAAGACTTGAGGCAGGCAATTCAAAGAGGCCATTATATAATGACCAGCTGCCTGAGCCAACTGAGGCTGAAAATGCTGCCTCTACGGAATCAAGGCTGTTCCTGAGGTAAGAGTAGCTCATGAGAGCCAAGGGGGCACAGAACAGCCAGTGTCCTCTCTCATCAGGGTGCTGACCTACCACGTCTGAGAAGAGGTGACTGTGACAGCCATCAACCAGCTGGTGATCATCAGACAAGATGAATGAGTCATACCTGGGGTCTACCCAGGAAGAACTTTTTGGGAACAGAGAGAAGCATGGACAGAGACCTAACTGGAGCGTGGCTCTGGGGTCCCTCCAGAAAGTCCCATCAGGAAGCCAAAACAGAAAGAAACTAAGAAATCTTCAATATTTCCCAGCCAAGAGTGGGGACCTGTACTGTAATGGAACTCCTTCTCCATAGGAAGGAGGTGCATGGGTGGTAATGACAACAGAGGTATTTGGGTGCCTTTATGGCCCCGGCAGAACCCTACTTCTTTCAAAGAGCAGTAAATACCAAGGTTAACCAGCCAGCTTCCACAATACTTTTGTATTGTATACACACCAGAACACAGGTAATCCCAAATATCTGGAGATGAGCAACTTCAGTCAACCACATAACACATCATAGATAAAAAAAATCAGATACCAGATATCAACCACAGTGTCAAAACCACACATTTAGGCAAAGCAGCCTCACTCAGCCTTTGCAATTTATTCCAAAAAATTTCTGGATCCCCAAATTGTAGCAACACAACTTTTTACTATAGACAACCCATAGCCCGCTTGTCAGGCAAAGATGCCTGAGCTGTGATCACAGAAGTACCAATAATGTCAAAACGGCAATATAGAATACAGAGGAGGCAGTACTCTCAGACATTTACTCAGTAACCTATCAGGAGTGTTACATATAAATTACGTTGCGAAACAAGAGTTTAGTGATAAAAAAGCTAGCCAATAACTATTGTAGCAGTTTATTAGAAAGGTGGGCTGTGTCAAGACCCTTAGCACAAATGGAACAATTTCTGTAACTATGAGGGAGAAATCAGAGATCTCTCTATGAAGTTCTCAGCCACTAAGAACTGCTCAGCCAACAGTTCTTTTTTGCTTGATTGCCATTTCTAATTGCTTTATATTTTGCTCTCAGAGACTCATTGCTGTGGTTAGATGACTTTTTGGTCTTTTTTTTATAGACAGAAAATTTTCACATTGACAGTGGCCATGGCGGGAGAGCAGAGAGTCCTGCCCAGTCCCGGCCCAATCCCTGCCCAGTCCCTGCGGCACCACCCTCCCTGCTCAGCCTGCCCCCCCCCCCGCAATGCACGCTATGTAGGGGGGCCGGCACCCTGGGAGAGTGGGGCCAGCGTGGCCCTGGGATGCAGCCAGACAGGAACAGCTCAGCCACTGTTACTGAGCTCAGACCCCTCAGGAAGAAGGAAACCACTGACCATGGAGTTTCTTTCCTTCCCTTCCTTTTCAACTTGGATCGTTGGTAAGAACGCAGCTGCCCGCAGCTCCTGCCTGGGCTGCACCTTGGCAAGGATCACAGCTACCATCTTCATCACAGCAGCCATCTTCTTGTAACCACAAGACTGCATTAAGAGCTAAAAAACAGGGGAGTTCTTTCTTTGGTTGTTTTTACTACCATTGTTCTGTGTTCTATTATATACATATATCTATATAAAATATATAATGTATGTGTACATTTATCTTACATGTATGTAATGTATGTGTATATATATATATATATATATTACACACAGAATTACACACAGAATTAAGAAGGTTGGAAAAGACCATAGAGATCATCAAGTCCAACCTTTTACCTAACTTAACAACTTATCCAACACCAATCCATCATCTAAACCATATAGACCATCTAAACCATCTAAATCATGCCACTAAGTTCATCATCCAATCTATCCTTAAACACATCCAGAGACGATGACCTCACCACCTCCCTGGGAAGCCCATTCCAATGGGAAATCAGTTTCTCTGTGAAAAAGTTTCTCCTGATATCCAACCTAAACCTCTCCTGAGACAGCCTAAGACTGTGTCCTCTAATCCTGTCACTGTGAGCCTGAGAGGAGAGACCAATCCCATATACATATTTAATTAAAAGCTCTTATCTTTCCCCTGTCTTTTTCGTAGTCTCGTGTTCATGACTTTAAATTGCATAATAGTTTTTTTTTAAACCAAGACACTTACGCAGTCAAAGTCTGAAGTTAAGATGAAGGTTCCTCATCAGGAAAGAAGCTAAAGGTAGCATTCGATCCCTGTATTAGGCACATTCTTTTTCAAAATATATTCCTCATCTAGTTTATGAAATATTCATCACAAACACCTGCAAGTTATCACTAGAGAGGAAAATGCTTTGATATATCATGTTTTACAGCACTGTGGTACATCACCAATTCTGATGTAAACAGGGTTAGCTTCCAAAGATAAAATCGGCAATTAACTTGGGCAATAGACATCTGAAAAGTGCAAACTTCCTATAAAAATCAGGTACTGGTATTGTAACTGTGGAGGAAGGATGAGGCTGCCTGAAGTAGGAATCTCCATAGCATCAATTGCTCCCCAGTTGCTGGTCTGCATTTCCCCCTGCTTCCTCACTCTCCCTTCCCCATTCTCTCTTCAGAAGCCACCTGTTCTCCCAGGGGGAAAACTCTGCTATTGCTGACACTGCCTAGAAGACCAGAGCAGATTCTTGGAGTGACAGGCGAGAACTGCTACACTGAGTTTGGTGGAAATTTGCTGATTCGAAAGCAGTCTTCACTGATACCATGCAGCATGCCACTGTAACCCCACTAATAACTGACTTGGCAAAATTCTTTTCCAGACAATCTACCTCAAAAATGGCAAGTAGACTCTCTTTCTGTGTTGTTTACCTGCACAGAATAAATGAAGCATGCACGTGCATGTGCACAACTTTTGTATATTGGGAAAGTTACCTGTCCTTCACTTTCTCATTTATTAAACTCTTACTTTGACAGGTTCTTGCACACATGCTTGGACAATTTTTAGAAGTATCATCAATCTAACTGCAGTTCAGTTGCTCTCTCGCCCCCCTGTTCAGACTTTGACTGAACAGTTTCTTTTAATAAATGAGTGATATGGCTGGGTGTTATCAACCTACTGTAACATTTAATAGATATTCATAACATATATTAATCATGAGCAAGTTTACAAAGGATTCAGTTCTGCAAGGTGTGAAGAACACTTGATTCTCCTTGAAGTCCATGAGACCAGAAAAGATTTTTGTCCTCCCGGGTACTGTGTTACAAATTATAAGTCTTCTTTCTGGACATTAAAAAAGTGAGCACAGTTTTCTGAAGTAAATGCATGTGCCATATCTGTTTGGTTTACCCTGTTCCTTGTTGAAGAATGATTTATTTTTGTTTTAAAAGTTGTACTACAAAAAGCCGTCTTCCGCCAAATTTATCCCAGGTACAGAACTCTGCACTTAAACAGAACTTTCTGCATTTTCTCTGGCTGCTTTGAATCAGAGCAATACTTCTTTGCATACAAACACCCATATAGAAAATGACAATGTTCGCATTCCTGTCCAGATGCAGAAGTCAGAAAAACTTTGTGAATTAAAAACCAACCAAGTATATAAGAGCAATAACACAGCTTCCTAAAATTTAGCAACCTATTAAAGTGAAATACAGAATTACAATTAAGATTAATGGGAGCCAACTAGAATGAATTTCAATCAGTTTTATTTCAAAAGCATGTGGGATCCTATTCATCATTTATATGAAATTATCAAATTTAACCACATTACCATTATTTCTTCCCTTTATTTGTATTTCAAGCATAAAGTTCCAATTCCTAACACAAAATACAAGGCAAACCAAATAAGAATATTTAATCCTAATAAAATACTCTTTGTTGGGATTTTTTGTCACACCAGGAAGATAGCACAGCTAAAATACACATAACTCTCTACACTAAATGTCCACCAATTTATCTGGTTTGTTTACAGACATATTCATGCCCTGACTGCTCTTCAGCCACTCCTTGACATCATATTGAAATGTTAGATATTTCATGAAACATTACAAAAGGTCTCACCTAAATTCTGTATACCACAGGAGATTATGTTCTATTCCCTCAAACAGCGTCTCAATTCTGTAGTTCATTTCCATCTTGAAAGAAGTGATTTTTTAGTACCACCTGCAGACTTGCAACTTGTAATCTGCTTTTTCACTCTGAAACTGAAGAGATTACAGGTAAAGTCTTGTATCTCCATAGATTATAATGAACTAGTCTTTTTCCTGAAAGTCTTGACCAGTTAGCACCTCCTTCATACGCAGTACTAAGATTCAAGTGTTTGAATGTCAGAAAATCTAAGAGATTTTCAAGTTACTTCATTCTTCTGAATATCTATGAAAGAATTTAAACATGATAAGAAGCATCTACTTTGCCTTAAATCAGCAGTTAGTAAAAAAAATCACTGGAAACCAATTGTCATGGTTCAGCAATAGCATTTTCCTAATTTAGTGCCTCAATCCTCACTTCCCCAACTGACACTATCCCAAACCAGAGCTGTTTTTTGGCTCCCCACCCCGGCCTTTTCCTCCCCTTTCCAGTTCTGGGGAATGGACTTGAGAACTGGAAGCACAAAATGTGAAAATTACAAGTTTGAGATAAGAACAATTTACTGGAAACAGCGATGAGATAAGAAAAGAAACAGTAACAGCCGCAATATTAATAATCAAAGGTATAAGATGAAATACTGACCAGCTATTCCCCACCCTACCACAACACCATGCTTTTTCCTCATCCAGAAACAAGGGAGCAGGTACCTTATGCACCTCATAAGTGAGATGGTATTGAATAACACTAAGGTCTGGCAATGTCCCCTTCATGGCTACTGTAAAAAATTAACCATGTCCTGACCAAAACTAGGAGACCAAAATAGTTGGGTTTTTGTTTGGGTTTTTTTCCCAGAAAGCAGGAGACTGAACCTAAAACTAGGCACAAGACCAAGAATGAGATACTTATAGAGATTAAGAAGGTAAGGCTATGGCCTCTGACCAGTGTGAATAATTATATTCAAAAATACTTTCCTTTATCTGCTTCTGTATTTGTGCTTTGGGCTCATTTGTTTGTTATCTCCTATGTTATTACTGTGTTGCTGCTGTAGCCCATGGTGAAATGTCAAATTAGATGACACAGTAAACTTGAAGAATATTTAATAGCCATGAAAAAGCTATTCTTCGCCCTCTTCTGGCTTCTATATGTTAATGTGTCCTCGTCTGCTTCAACACAGTCTAGGCTATTTTAAGGGTTCTTTACCTCTGGAAGTGCTTTCAAATCTCATTATGTAAATCCAGTACAAGACACATAGACAAAAATAATATATTCGAGTTATTAAATGAGAAACCTAAATTATTTTCAAGGAGTTAGATACACAGTAATAGAAATTAGAACTGTTAACTGAGAATCAGTTTTCCAGCTGTCAGTTTAACAAACAGTAATGAAAGTTTTTTTAATCAATTCAGTTGGCTACCTGATGTTTCCTTCAACAAGAGGCATTCTTCACATGACAGGTTCATGGGAGAAGAGATGACAAAATCCATATATGTGGACAGAAGGCCTGTAACAGAAGGCATTCTGCTAGCAACAGCCCCCTGCAAGATCCCAGCTGTGATGCCCTGCAAAAGGAGTCAAGCAGCAAGTAGAGGGTATCCAGTCCTGAGTGAGAAAAGGAAATGGGTGATCACAGTTGCAGTGAGCAGAAAAAAGCAGATGGTGCAAGTAGGTTGTAGGATTTTTGATTTTGGTTTGTAGTTACAACTGACAATCATTTTGAACCACTGCTGGTTTTTTTTAATTTTTCAGCTTTGACTGCAGTTACCAGCCAAAATCAACAATCCTAATAACAGAGTGCAGAGTATTCTGATGAAATAGCTAAACTCCCAAGTGTTTGGAATCAGACCTTACAACCCTGAAATTTAACAGGAAATCTTAGTAATTGGAAAACTTCTTGGGCTATAGGTTGTGTGCCAATGTATTCATAGCCTAGAACCATGAGAATAAGAAGGTTACAGTGAGGACAGTTGGAGTTTTCTTTTGGAAGCTGAACTACAGTGAGCAAAGGCAACACTTACCAAAGTGGTAAACAGTTTCATACACTGTTTTACTGTAGAGCCTAGTTTAAGGCAAATAAGTGTCTTCAGATGAACCAAAGCCTGAGGTTTTCCTAAGCATTGAACATTTTTTAAAGAACATCTGACTTCTAACTCATTGAAAATTGTCTCACAGTTTCATGTATACAATTAAACTTGCCAAATTTCTCAACCATTTTGTGAGTCGGGTGGGAATATTTTGAAATCTACCTACTAGGCTCATCCAGCACCACAGGCTCATATAGGATGCAAAAAGCCCCTTTTGAGCTTGTGAGAAGTGATCACAAGTACATATTTCAGAATCTAAGTGTAAATTAAGTTCAGTTAATCATTTTTTCTGCTAAATAACATGTCTTTCACTTCACAGTTGCTCTTGAGAATGAATCTCATCTTGAAAATGAAAACAGATTCAGCAAAAAATTACAGAAAATCAGAATAAAATTACTTCAAAAGTATATCTACTCCTTCTCCCCACTCAACTGTACCCAGGCAATGCCTGGAGAAGCTTCTCAGGTGGAGATGCTACAACCTTTCACAGCTTGTGCTAAAGTTTTCCTCTTTGTTCTCATTATGTGATTCCTAACTTTCAACATGAATCCTCACTACAACAATTAAAGCCTGTTATTTCTTTTTCTATCCACAGAATGTGAAAGGAATGGTTTCCCTCCACCCCCTTCTTTAAGTTGTGCAAAGACTGCTATGTTTCCACTAATATTCTTCTTTCTTTACTTAACCATCCCAATTTTCTAAGCTTCTCATCATAAATCACATTTTTCTATTCCAACAATTACTGTATTCAGCAGTCTTTCCAGCTGAGTCAGGTATTTTTAAAAAATTAGTACCCAAACTGGGCATAATATTCCAAAGGAGCCTTTACCAAAACTTAACAGAACAGGCAATTATTTCACATACCTTACTGGTAATACTCCTGTGTAACTACCCTATTAACTCACAATAAAATCACTTTTTTTTTACCCTGTTCACTAGGTAATTCACTGTGACAAGAAATTCGGCCTAACCTCTTATTCTCCAGTGAGGAGGATACTCAATTATTCGCTGTGTGGAAGTAAGAAGATTATTCCTGTCCAAATCTAATATCTCGAAATCCTTCTTGTTGAACCGCTGCCTTATAGTGCACCTTTACCTGCTCAAACTCCTTCTGAAGACTAATTGTGTCCTACAGTGTACTCCTTTAAAGTTGGTAACATAGGAAAGTTCACAAAAAATACTGAAAAGTGGTAGTGAGCTTTTGATAACTATTTTCTAAATGCAGTTTTCCAAACAGTGTCCCACTGGTTTTATGATAATTAAATCTATAGAGTGCTTCTTTACCCTGTTTATAAAATGCCATGAAAAATATTACCAGAATGTATCAGAAGAAAGTAACATGTCCTACCCTGTTTCTTCCCAATCTATGAGGGCAATTATTATTTAGCTCCAAAAGGAAATTAGATGACTGACATAGTGTGTTCTTTGGCAAAACCATCATGTCTTTTAACTCATTTTTTCATCATCTTCCAGGTCTTTAAAAATACTTTGAATATTTGTCCCAGAAACCAAAGATAAGCAGACCATCTTATGATTTTTAGTTCCTCATGTCACTCTTTTTCAAAGGCAGACACCGTGGTTTCTCTTTTCCAGTCTTCTGGAAGCCTATGCACATTTCAAGAATTGTAAAAGAAAATCACTAGTAGTTCTAAGGTTCTTTCTGTAAAGTTTGACATCATAGTGAATTTTCTGAGACATGAAATCTGTTTTCTTCCTGAAAATACCCAAGATCTAAATATTCTCTAAATGGCCTATCTCCTATCTTATTATTTTCTTCCAAGGTTAGCTTTGTTAAATTTAAGAGCACAGCTGACCACTTTAGTGAAGACTCACACACACCCCCCAAAAAAACCCAGAAAAACACTAAACCTATTAAACATCTAGACCTTGACTTTTGGTATCTTATTTTGTTATTTTTTTAACAGTGAATCCAGTTTACTCCTTGGTCTTCTTCTCACTTCTAACATACTTGCAGAAAGTTTTCTTGCTAGCCTTTCTGTCCCTTGCTTCCTTAACATGGGTATTATACAGAATCTAGTAACTTAAACATTAATTCAAGCAGCTGGTAGAAGAAGTACATAGTATGTTGTGATCTTTCAAGTGCTGTTCTGGTCAGCTGGAGCGACTGGCTGCACAGCAGTCTGACTTGCAGCAACCACTGGCATTTAGGGTGTGTAGTAAGGCTCGTGGGTTTAAATGTTCAAAGTGGAATGAGAGCTGAGATTATGTCACACGTCATGAAGAGGCACTATCAAAGAGATAGAAGAGCAGACAACACTGTAATGTACACCACAGCTTCTTCTCCTCTTGTCTGGAACACTAGAGGTCAAGTGTAACACTGAAAAATGGGATAAAGATGCATTCAGTGGGCTTACCACACTTTGTGTGCCATCCCACCCTGATATGCCTACTTTCAACTGCCCTTGCTGCACCTGCTGATGAGTGCTGGCATTGTTAGCCTGCTTTTGCCCAAAGTCCCAGGAAGACCCAAAGGTGGACAAACTGACTGTTTTCTTCTCAGTGCCTCTGTCTTTAAATAATGGAATATCTTCCTCCACCATGCCTCTCCCTTTCTCTACGCAATGAAACTGGAGCTGTGTCAGGGTATCTAGTCCTTTCTTTGCTCTGATTGAACCATAATGAAAGGATGGGAAACAAAGACTAGCAACTTTTGAGATTAATCCCTCTTCTGTTCTCAGCTGTCAGACTTACTTATTTTTTCCTTTTTTCAGCTAAATCAGGTCATTATACTACAAATCTTTACTCTGAATGAAAGATTAAACTCAGGTATTTTATTTTCATCAGGGCATAATATTCAGCACAGAATAATTGGCTATAGTTTCATCTGGATATATGGGGCCTCCTATCAAATTCCACTAAAGCCTTACTGACTCTTTCCATTTTGTTGAATTCATTAGGATTTTACTGCAGTAGACTCCTGGCAAACAGGATCTTGCACTCAATTATACCTATCTTCACATCTGAGATATCATGTTTTCATGAAGTCTCTTTAAACAATCGAGACTTTTCAGTGTTGCTTTGTAACAAAAACAATAAGAGAAGTGAAAAAATTCATAAGCTAAGTGTTTTTCCTTGACGTATTATTTTTTTTCTAAAATGAGAAAAAAAGGCAAGAAATAAGAAAAGGCTTTCAGACTACATTTAACTGCTTCAAAGCCAACAATAAACATACCGGTTAAACCAGAAGACCAAAAAGGCATAAGGTTATCAAATCCAAGACTCATTGAGCGAGTGTATTTGGATAGATGTCATTGCCACTTTGTCAGTACAAAGAATGCTATATTGCATAGAGAGAGCAGAGTTCATGCTGACATAAAATGAAAACCAAAAAACATCCAGTCTAATACAGTGATCTTATGAGAAGAAAGCAGATTTCTTACACATTAGTAAATTCTGGTGTGACTGTTGGATCTACCTTTATGTTTCTTACTTTACTGATAATTTCATTGATAATGTCTTTTTTCAAAAGATATTATCACAGAGGAAATATATTTTCTCAACCAAGAAAAACTGGTTTTATGGCACTTATGCTTTTCCCAAAATTGACCCAACAGTAGCTCTGGGATTTAATTTAAACAAAGAGAGATAAAGCATGACAAAACACAGGACATAACAACCCAACATGGTCTTCTGCTAAAGCACAGGAAGTTTCTGCTGTGCAAACTAATCCAAACATTTTTGGATCTAGTGTCTGTTTTACTTTCTTTTATCTTCAAAAGAATTTTATCAATTTAGAATTAAAAGCCTACTATAAAATTCTTCTTTAGAACTAATAAATGGCAATGGGACTAACTGATATTTGGAGCCCTTGAAAAGGTATGCCTCTTATTAATGCCTAAAAATATTTATGAAACATTTCAGGTTATTTCTCTCAGAGGTATCAGATTTTCATTATATAAAGTTCATGGAAGGAGTTCATATCAGACTAGATCCTGCACAGGCTATTTGCTGATTCCTTTGCTCTCATATGAATGTGCTCTTCAGTCACATTTTTAGTATATGCAGTACAAAAGTTAGTTTAGTCCTTGTACTCTATGACATAGGCAGTCCATTGACTTTGGGCAGAAGAATCTTAATGAGAATTGTCACTGGCAGGCAGCCTCCCCAACCTACAACTCACCTCTTCCTGAGGTTATTCGTATTGTCTGATTAATATCCTTGAGTGTCTTTTTTGATTTTCTTCTTTGGTTGAGCTTTGAGTTTCTCTTGCATCTACCACTGTTGAGAAACAAAATACTTTATCATGAGAAACATTCAAAGAGATAGGAAACAGAATAAGTGCAATGTCCCAGTGACAGCAATGGCAAAGCATTGCTCAAAGCATGATGCTGGGCAGGGGCTGGAAATTCAATGATGGCATCTCAAAGTCACTGCTTAGGACCAGGGAAAGCCTTTTGCATAGACCACCAGCATGCATGATCCTAAAAAGCCAAACCAACATTTACATCCAAAATAATGAGGACCTTCAGCATGAGTGAGCAAGTGAGAGAGCGAGTGAGCGAGCAAGCAAGCAGGTGAGTGAGTGAGTGACTGTGAGTGAGTGAGTGAGTGACTGTGAGTGAGTGAGTGAGTGAGTGAGTGAGTGAGTGAGTGAGTGAGTGAGTGAGTGAGTGAGTGAGTGAATCATATGGAGAAATAAGTAAGAAAATCAGGACAGGGAAAAAAATATTTGTAAATAGGTGTAATAAATTACTTGGTCTTTTAGAAATTTTTAATTTCTCTCCTCTGTATTTATTGCTGAAGAGATATGAAAGGAAGGCCTCTTTCCTATGTAGCACTAGTGGTAAGGAAGACACTCTTTTCTTGAGAAGAGAGATGGAAAAAGTAAAAAGGGTGACGAGTTCTTGCTGACTGGCTGCCGCTCAAATGGAGCACAGAGAGGGATAAGAGAGGGCAGCCACCAGGAAGACCCATCCCAGCACACATGTGATGGCAAAACCCTGTCCTGTTACATAAACCTCATAAGAGGACTTAAATTGAAGGGAACAAGGGTTCCCATGGATGTGCAGAGGATCTGTTGTGCAGGTTGGTTCACTGGCCATTACTCTGCCATATCAGCTATGCTCAAAACGCAGTGAATATTTGCCGAAATTGATCACACTGCATGTAGCTCTAAATGTCAGCACTATCCATTAGCCCACAACAAACTAACTTTTCCAATTGGGTCAGCTTTGATTTGAATATTATCCTGCTATTATGGATCTCTGCAGCATGCACTCTGAACTTCCATTCATGGGGAATGCAGGAGGCTCTGCCTATCTGCCCTTACACTATTAAATGTCAAATTTCAACCTTTAAAAAATTGCACAAAACTCAGGCTGTTTCGGAAGGATGGATCTGCAAAGCAACTGGAAGCCAGTTCGGGAGCCGTTTGGTGCTATTCACAGATGCAGATTATAACTCTTCTTGCAACAGCTGCTCTGGCCATTGCCAGGATCATCACTGAAAAGCTTCTGTGGCTTGTCAATGAAAATAAATAACTTTAGCTCATTTAAATATATGGATCTCAAAACTAAGGCAGCTCAGAGTGGTTTAACATGCTATTCAGTAATCATTTTTACAGATGTAGCAAACTCTGAAAGAGACCTGAGGTAGCAGAGCCTCACCTATTTTTGATTGACCTCAAGTTCAGTTTCCAAAGCAATTTAGGGGCATCTGGGGGCCCATGTGACCTGAGCCCAGAGCTTCTTATTCATTCTTGAAAAATGCAGTCACCTCTTGTATCACTTCTTTCCCTGAAGCCAAAAGTCACTCTCAGTAGATGATCAGTTCTCAGCCCTTTCACTGGCAAGTGCAAGAAAGCATACGCAGATCAAGCGAAAAAGTTAGGAGGAATAATACTAATGAATTTGTAATTAACATTTACTTTCTTACTAAACAAGCTTCTGTCCCTTCCTTTCAATTGCTTTAAACTGAAGGCAAGAAAATTATAATAAACTTGATCTAGGATATATAGTAAGAAGGGGTCATTCCCTGACCTCATCCAGGAGGCTCCTTCAAGTGAAATTATGTCCATCTCTTATGCTAAGTGTTTTGCTAGCGTTGAGACCCCCCCCATACAATGTATATCAAAAAAGACTTTTTACAAGGGCACACAGGGATGGGAGAAGGGAAAATGGTTTTAAACTGAAAGAGAGTAGATTTAGATTAGATATTAAGGAGAAATTCATTACTGTGGTGGAGGTGAGACTCTGGAACAAGTTGCCCAGAGAAGCTGTGGATGCCCCAACCCTGGAGGTGTTCAAGGCCAGGTTGGATGGGGCCCTGAATAACTTGGTGTAGTAGAAGGTGTCCCTGTCCATGGCAGAGGGGTTGGAAGTAAATAATTTGTAACATCCCTTTCAACTCAAACTATTCTATGCTTCTTTAGTACTCTGGGCTAGGTAAAAGCCACCCAAGATGTCCTGAACATTACTAAGCCCTCTTTGGTTAGAGCAAGAGCAGGTTGGCCTGTTTTCATCACAGGCATGTCTAGGGACAGCCCTGACAAATTTCAATGCAATTACAGTTTAAAATGTACCCCAGAGAGCAGTAGATTACAGTGACATTAACAAACAGCCCTGCAAGTTCTGAAGTCCTTCAGACACTTCTGGGACTTGTGTATTTAACAAACTTGCTTTCCTTTGAACATCTCAGGCAGGCAGGCAGGCAGGCAAACACTATGCCACTGTCGGAAATGCCAAATCAAATCAAAACACTACTGAAAACTTCATAAAAGCCAGTGAGGAAATCCTGTTTGTTATTAATGTTTGGAAGATAACCTGTATTTATCGTGCCCTGGGGACTTATTCAATAGGATGTAGTGACACTGATGAGAAGGATTATTTATTGTTTATACAGTTGCTTACAAATGCAGGCACTGCATAAATATTCTGGAAAGTATAATTCCATGAAAAAGCTCTTGATAATGTATCAAAATACTTCCTGCACCAAAGTTATTCTGAACTCACTCTTTGCTTCACAAGCTACTTTGCAATGCTTGGAAGATCTGACTGTATCTTTTATCTCATAGTATCTGATATGCAGTCAATGTAAGAAAATCACAATTTCTATCTGGTATTAATATAGTACCAGTAGTCTGCACGGCATATTTAATCTAGAAGATTAAAAAAGTCCAAGGAAGCTATGGGCTTGTTTGACAGAATTTAAAAAAACAGTTTCAAAAACTAAGTTAATGGGCCATGGAACTTGCATTTAGAAATTATATAATAGTGTAATATGGACTGTGTGAGCAACAAGAACCTTGCCATTTTGTGCAGCACATTAAAATATACCATGTAATTACCAGGTTGTGTATGAGCTCGGAAATATCTTAAGTAATAGAAGATACACTTGTGTCCATAACCTCCAAAACAAATGTAAAAAGAAATTTTATGCACCCAAGAGGCAGGACAGACAGCACAGAACACAGTGCAAAACATCTGGTTACCTTCTTCAGCTCTTTTAGTCTTTCACTATTGTCACAGCTACACCAAGCAATTCTATTGATTGCAGGACAGTTTCCACAATTTCCTGATCTCAGTGAGTATCTCCTCACTTTACACTAGAACCATGTACAATAGTCATTTAGTGATAAGTTAGATGTATGAACTAGTCACATGACCTATAACAGAGCAATTCTTACTAGTAACCACTTGCACTGGAAGGACATGCTGTTTGTCCCATAAGCTCTTTTGTTTTGTGTTTTGTGCATTAGACTTCTACGAAAATTTGGTTTATTCAATTTTTTTATGTCTACTAAATATGAATTTTTATATATTTGAACTCTGTTATACCAAACAAAACCAAAATCATTCTCCATCATGCTGTTTTTTTCTCTGCATTCCAGATCCCAGGATGTAAATTTTCCAAGCTAGTTTTCAATTAATCAATAAGCCCAAATCAATAACACAAGAAAGAAAACTCTAGAGGTTGATTTTAAAACCTATCCCAGAAATCTCCCTCAGGTGGTATTAATTCCTCTGTTCCCACTACAGAGCTGGCCACCCAGACCACATACCTGACTTCTTACATCAGGGAAACTGAGTGCCACCATCTTTGTGTTCACCTGAGCTAAGCTACAACAGAGTTGTATTTAGCTCATAACCAATTACAGGACACTGTTTCAGAAACGTCGAAGTTTAGGAAGCTTAAGTGCAGGTTTTCCATAGCCAGTAAACTAATTTTTTATGTAAATATTTTTTTATTTTTTTTTTGATGGGAGAAGGAGAGAAAGAATATCTTTATCTTGTGGGGGACATGGGAATAGAACAAAGAGCCTTCTTTGTTTTTCCTGCAGAAAGTAACCCTCAGTGATATAATTCCTCAAAAAGTTTTTGTATGCTGAAAAAAGGTTTTCTGTTAAACTCTTCTGGGCAAATTCATCTAGGGTGTATTAAGACAAATCTAGTTATACTGATCTATTACTTCTGTCTGAGCACTGAGTTTTCTTCAATTTAAAAACAACATAAGGGAGTAGGAAAATGTTTAAGCAATGAGACATGACATACTATACCATGCTGTACTGTTGATTAATGTGTATCCCAGGTGGATAGGAAGTAAGACAAGTACCTACACCATATATGGTAAGTGTATTAATCAATATTAACATGTATTAACAGGTACAGAGAGAGGCTACTGAAGAAGAGCTGTTTTTGGATTCCAATCCTGCTGTGATCACAATGGGGGACTGAATCTTGTTGACACGAGAAGTCAGCCTGACCTCTGAGGCTGTGACCTCAGAAAAGCATGTGCATTTGATGAACATTATGCCACAGGATGTTGCAGATGCTAAAAGCTTACACGAATGCAAGAAGAGGCAGAGCAAATTCACAGATCAGAAATATTTTCAGGCTATTAATTCAAAGAAACATCTCGAGGTCAGAAAGTCTTTGAGCTACAAATGTTTAGGAGCAGGAAGAGTTGTTTTTTACGTCCTAAATTTACAATGTACAACTAGTCCCTGTCAAGTGTATGCAAGTTGTTTAACACTCAGAGTGAAAAACTACATGCAGCTATGTGCATTGAGAAACTGAACAGCATCAAGACTTTTAGGTAACTGCCTCACTAGGAATAGTGGCAGGAATTCGGCATGATTTTCCAGCACAGAAACTTGATCCCACCAAGCACCCACCCACTGTTAGTCATGTAGCAGCTCCCTTTTCAAACCTCTGATGAGACATAGAGCCTTGGGAGCTACTGTCTGCCTAAAGGTGGAAAACCAGCCAAGAGATGTAAGTCAATGCAGTACGAGCCACTTCAGGAACCCCACAGCACCACTGCTTCAGACACAGGAGAGGAGTGGGATCCTCCCTTGGAATGAGGCACAAGCTCTTGCTCTCCACTAAGTTCCAAAACAGCCCTGTTTTCTACTATGCCAGGCAGAAACCTTATAACTCAACTGCCATGTTAGGGAAACCAAAGAAACAACAGCAACATATTGTTTATTGGAGTATATTAATATGCCCCACAGCAGTCTCCTTATGACTGTTAAACATTACCCAAGATAATGAAATAAATGTCTTTTTTATTTATGGCCTCCTCTCTAGACTCTCTGTTACTTCTAGCCCCTCCTACCAGCACAGACATCAGAATGGTTCAGTAGCCCAGTAGCCAAACAATGCTGTCAACTGCCTTTTTTTAAATTAAATTAAGCTTCTCTTATGCTTCTAATTTGATGTATTAATGCACACAACAAAAACAAAGATTTTGGTTTGGCTTTTGTCTGATTCATATGGTCCTGGGCTTAAACATCTTTTTTGAGAGGCTGAGGAAGCTTTTAAATTACAATTTCAATGGATAACAGACATTTTTGAACGCTGATCATTTTCTAGCACCGTAACTTTGAATTTGAAGAAACTCCTGTTTTAAAAGTGAAGAACTCTAAAAATTGGACATGTCAGTAAAACATCTCAGATACGTTTCGTCCTTTGTCTCCATTTTAGGCAACATGAGGGAGCATCTGTAACTTGCATCAGGCTATTAAGATCTGTCACTGTGCTGATCAATAAAGATCTCACGACTTTACGCTTCAGTCTCAAGCCTTAACTACTTGTTAGGCAACCTGTAATTTCAGAAAGGAAAGAGAGCGAGAGCGCCTGCAGGTGTTGAATTAATGCACCATGAAAGCAGAAGTCTCCTATGCTGCAATGGAACTAAAATCAGGTTTCTCTGGTATCAATGACAGTATTCAGCTTCCAGTATATTTCTAACTTTGGATACATAAGCTACCTAGTAATTTTGTCACATCTTGAAAATAGAGGACAGGAAAAAAAATCTATTTAGACTCTTACAGCTATAGGTCATATTTACCACTTGCTAACAGACTGTTGTGTTGTGAGTCTGCTTCTCCAGTCTGAGAACACAGAAACTTTCTTTTGCCTCAGTAAAACTCTCAGAAAGGAAGTTAATTTAAAAAAAAAGTCACTGATTTATAAGAAAAATCATCTAAACTGTGATGTTAAACAAAATATGTCCTCAATAAAAGTCAATCTTTATACAAAAAATGTAATTTGAGAGAAAAATGTATTAATTATATCTTTTTAAATTTTAAAATCAGAGCTGAAGCACTATACTGAGTAAATTCAATGTCACTGATCCCATTGACTTTGGACAAGAAAACTGACATAGGCAGTGAAGAAAAGCCATCACCAAGGCAGCTGCTTTTTAAGCAGACACCTGCTCAGCTGTGCCTCTGTGGGTCACATCTAGTTGCCATTCCATATGTGTGACATTTCTGAGGACAGATTGTGGCTTTATCTCCCAGTATCTCAGTAAAGCTGTGAAAATTTAGATGTCTGACTAAGGCCATGTTGACACCTGTCTCTGCTACTATCCTGTACCACTGAGTCACCCCATGGGTAAAAAGAGGCAAACCTTCAGTTGAGGTGGAGGTGAAGACGTCTGCTCAGTATTTTGAGTACAGCTGCTCTGTTCCCTGGAGCAAGT
This sequence comes from Serilophus lunatus, assembly GCA_013399895.1. Taxonomy (NCBI): domain Eukaryota; kingdom Metazoa; phylum Chordata; class Aves; order Passeriformes; family Eurylaimidae; genus Serilophus; species Serilophus lunatus. Next base: position 331,994 of record VXBA01002157.1, on the reverse strand, counting down.
TTGCAGGTCCTGAATAGAGCTGGCCATCAAGGTAAGGTGATTGTAGGCAGCTGCCTCAGGCAGCAGGCTGCCATGGAGGAATTCAGCCTTTGCTGTCACTATAGCTGGAGACATGAAGGATAGCAGCTACATCTCAGTGGGAGAATGAGTGTCCTCATTCATGAGGCAACAACCATCCTCTCTTCCTCTTAGCAATGATAAATCAGGCTCTGCAAGACTCTGTATTTTCTCTGTCTTAGTTTTACCCCCCTCCTTGCTAAGAAATCTTAGATGCAAAGAGATAGACTCTCTCCAGGTAACTGCTACAGATTTTGTTGTCTCAGTGGGTGATACAGCTTATGCTACCCATGACCTTTTGCAAAGCCAGGTCAGGCCAAATTTTCTAGTTAACAAATCTACTCATCGTGTCAGTCCCCTAATACACACTGAAGTCTGGTTCACAACATTCTACAGTCAGAATAGTGCTTGTTGAAAGTGGTCTTTTGAGGTCTTCTACCAGTCTATCTTGCTCTAGTTACAACCTCACCAGAGTAGACTAAGGAAGAGTGATTTTCCTTGGTCTACCCGCTACACCCTTCCTAACGTACCTTGCATGATGTGTCTCCCTTTCACTGACGATGTACTATCACCTCTTATTCATTTTGGCATCTCCCTGGTCCTTTTCAGCAATGTTGCCACTTGGAAAGTCAACTCCCAATATTATTGGTTTGTGTTTATTTTAGGCAGAGAACCAGGACAAGGATAAAACCACCAAAACTCTGCACAACTGTAGGAGTTAAAAAATAACATGTTCAGTTCCCATTCTCTCCTTAGTTCCCCCTTCTGTACTCACACTGCCCACACTAGGCTCTGCCCCATGTTATTATTAAATTCGGCTGTTGGAACTACCAGTACCAGAGCATCCATAGATTTTTTTAAAAAACAGTTAAAATCATGCCCTTCCCAAATATAATTGGGACAACTATTATTGGCATGGTCAATATTTATGCATGTTCGTGTAAAAAACAGCATTAGGGTGAGAGTGTATTAGGGTGAGAACATACATGCAGAGCAGGGGAAGAAGTCTCTATGATATTTCACTACCATGTCCACATAAGCAAATAGAGCAGCTCAGTAAAGGGGGATTTGTTGAGAGAAACAGTGCTGAGGACTCACTTGACACTTTATGAGAATTTCAGGGCATTTTATTTCTGACTAGCTCCAGTCTATTCCTATGGATTTGATCGGCCATGAACAGAGTGAATTAGGTACCAACTGGAACCACAGTTTACTTTCATGAACCCCCAAGATCATTCTACAATGTGAAACAAAGTATTGTAAATTGTAAAGATTAAGATCTGTGCTCCAGAGGTACTCTACTGATTTGAACTAAAATGCTATTACCTGCAGAGTTTCTTCTTTGCCTTCCTGACCCTACTCCTTGTCTCTTAACAGCAAGAACAATAGAATCATTTAGGTCAGAAAATACCTTAAGATCATTGAGTCCAATCACTAAGCCAGTACTGCCAAGTTAACCACTAAACTGTGTTCCTAAGTTCCACATTTACATGGCTTTTAAATATCTCTAGAGATGGTGACTCCACTGCACGGCAGCTTGCTAAGGGAAAAGAGAAAGATAAATATTGCTTGGAAATTACTTCTGAAAGGACACAGGCTTTCTGACTGAAGATAATATCCCACTTCCATCAATGTGTGTTTCATTTTACTTCCCCCGATTTTAGCTTTGTTTGTGGTCATTACGCATCATTCAAACAGAAACAAAACAGGTAAGAGTGTTAAAAATTATTATATAACACATCTTACTCTGAAACTGAGAATTGACATATCACTGTTGGTATAAGCAAATTTTGGATGTTCAATGTCATTTTCCTTAACTCATGACTTCAAGAACCATTATTGTTTCCTTCTTTGTCTCATGTTTCTCACTGCCTTGTGTTTATGGCATGTACTAGTTCAAGCCTACTTCCTTCCTGAAACACTTGAAGGCTGCTCAGTTTATTTAGATCCAGTAGTACATACATTTCTCTATGCAAAATGAGGTCTTAGCTATTCTTGGGATATTCATTTCATTGAATATGATAGTCAGAACTCTGACACTGTTCAAGTTAGTGATCTGGTACTTTACAAGATGACACATTTCAAATCAAATTGATCATATTAATAATTTAATTGAGCAACACTGACAGAAGTGGTTGTCCAACAATGTCCTCAAGCAAAGCCTTTATTGGCACATTAACAGTGACAAAATGTCAAAATCCATAGTAAGAGACACTTTTTATTTCTATAAAATACAAATACAGATAGCCTAAAATTCTAGATTAGAAACTGATAACCATATCGCTTTCCTTGAAAGCCCTGTCTTCTGTGAGAATGTATGGATAACTGCTGCAAACAAATCACACCACCTTAATGACAGATGCTCTGTGTTTCTAGCTGCCTGTGCCAGAGAAGAAAAATAAATGGTGGAAATGAGGTGAATTAATTTGCTTCTGAGGTACTGAAATATCAGGGGGCCCATTTGATATTAGCAAAAGGGGAAGGTTGCCAGCATCTTGAAAAATAAGACTTTTTCTAAGCAGTTAAATACTACATTTCAAACTTACGCGATGGGTGCTAGAGAGAATCTGATGAGGAAGGCAAGAGGGAAGGGAGCTGGGAAGAGCAGTTATACCTGAATGAGTCAAAATAGACCAATTTCACAGTCGTGATAAAAGCTGTTGAGAAACAATTCACACTGTACTTACCGTCTCAGTCTACTGGACCTAAAAGGATTTATTCAAGCCAATGGTTTTCTCAGCTAGAGGAATGCTGCACTGGCCCTCATGTACATGATCAAATGAGCAGTTTCTTACAGAGGTCACAGGCCAAAATCAACAAATTTTTCTTCTCACAATGGTCATGTCATTTAGGTCAAGCTGAATGCCAAGTATCATAAAAAAATTTCCAATTTTAAAACTTTCTCCATGTCAGTGATCCAACTTCTGTTTCCAACACATATACACAGACAGCCTCTCTAAAGTTGCATATCTATATAAACAACTATGGTAATCAACTAATGTCACATAACTTGGAGCAGGTGCAATAGGATTATCTGACACAGCTTAGGGTGTATTGATAAAAAGAAAGTATCTTCTGCTACATTACTTAGGGCATCCAGACAATTGAAAGCTGAAGAGAGTACAATTCAACAAAATCTTTCATCTCCATCCGTCCTTCTCATTGGGCATATTTGCCTAACATGACACATCCAGAGAAGAAAACTGGGATCACCTATGGTGTAACAAAATAATGAATTCAGCCTGCAAAGTGCTGTGTCAGACCACCACTGAGAGGGTTCTACCTTGGGTGCTATGACTGTTTTTCTCTGCTGATGGCAATAGTATATCTCTACTGATAGCAACCTAAACTGCATATCACTCCCTCATTGTTAGACACCTAGTTGCCACAAGGCTTACATTAGGCAAATATACTGAGTAGTCTGATTACCACAGAATCATAAGATAGCTTGGGTTGGAAAGGACCTTAAAGTTCATCTAGGCTCAACACCCCTGCCATCAGCTTGCTCAGAGCCCCATCCAACCTGGCCTTGAACATTCCTTCAGGGGATGGGGCTTCCTCAGCTTCTCTGGGCAACCTGTTCCAAAGCCTCATTGACATCACAGTGAAGAATTTCTTCCTAGTATCTTATCGAAATCTACCTGATGTGCGGGATCAGTGGATGAATTTTCCATGTCTGCTGAACGGGATGTTATTGCTCTCATGAGCAGAAAACCATTGTGTATTTAAACAGACCTTAAGGAATTGGGACTGCAAGAAAGTACACTTGGAAGATTGTTGTCAAGGATTCTAAATTACTATAATTGTTATAATTACTAACATAATAAAAACTTGTGCCAGGTCCTAGAAGGAGCATGGATTTAGTGGAAAAGTACTGAGCTAGGTATAGGGTATATAAAGCTTGCTGTAACACTCAATGAATGTCTTCAATCATCAATCAGAGTCCGTGCTTATTGTGCCACCCTGACCATGCCAAACAGATTTGGACGAGCTTTGAACCTTGTAGCAGTGGTCAAAACTGTGGCTTCCAAGGGCTTGAAGTTTTCAGCCTGTCTTCTTTTATAGTGTTTTCAAATAAAAGTGTAAGACAGTCTGTGAGGTATGGCAAGTGTGCCTATAACCCACTGAAGAAAAAGGCATGTAAGACATTGCCTTAGAAGAGTAAGAGTCTATCAAATCTTCTAAGCATCCCCTTAGTCACATAGAGTTTTGGCACCCTGCTAGATCAACAAATAGAAAAGGCAATAAAGACCATCCCAACTAATAGGGTAAAGAAGTCTACATGATAAGCCCTTCTGCCATTTCTTCTATGTTTTGCTGCTTTCTCTCCAGGTATAAATGATTTCCTGTGCCTACAATTTTCAAGAGAGAGCTTTGGAAACTGTGTGTGATACAGCCAAGTTTGAAAGCAATCCAGCAAGGTCTGCAGCTGAAAAAGGAGGCAGCAGCAATCAGGAGAGAACTGCAGACAATTGTTCCACAGCCACTGTTGCCGAATTGTAAGCCTGCGCTTGTAAGGTAAAAAATCTATCTCAGATAATTGACATTTATTTGATTGAAACAGCAGGGTGCCCTCCGTCAGAATGGGAGGAGACCATATGGAACAACAGTATGAGTGGAGATAATGTTTGTCTGCTGAGTGTGTCAATGTGTTTAGAGATTATTCATCGGGCTCTAGGGATTCCAGTATGGTAATGTTTCAGCTAAATTAGAATCAGATTAATTGCTCTAATCTAATGGAAAGACAATGTTTATCAAATTATTGCTCCTTCACCACATGATATTGCAGTGTCATTACTCTTTGAGTTTGAAAAAAAAAAAATCAAAAGGCTCTCTTGTATCACATCTGCTCATGAGCTCCTTAACAGCGCTGAGTTTTGCACAGGAGAGTTAATGCAGTTTATAACTCTATAAAGAAATTAATGAATTAGAGTAAAAGTTTTGTAGAAGACAAATTCTCCATATTGTGGGTAGACCTTAAACTACATTAATTGGAATGACTTTGTCTTGGTTTTGACTTGGGATTTTTTTGGAAAGACTTTAATTTTGCTCAATTTTTTATAAATTTTTGCTTGTTTTAAATGTTGTTTCAGTGGAACAAAATCTATTTTTCCATACTAAGTATAAAATTTTTATACTTTTTTGCTTGTTTTAAATTTTATTTCAGCAGAATGAGGTCCATTTTTTTCAAAATAAGTAGAAAATAAAATAAAGTAAGCAAAAAATATAGTAAAAAAATGTTTTCCTCCCTTTTTCACATTCTTTAATTTTATTTTCTTCTGAAAATTGCAATGAAATGACCAAAAAACTAAGTGTGCCAATAAGATGCCTAAAATCCTTTAGATATACTTGACATTATTTAATGCTCAGGGTCATTTTAGATCACCTGTCAAATGCCAACACAGAGGAGACACAGAACTCTTCAGGTCCTTTAAATTGCAGTGCAAATCTGCAGTCCTGGTAGTACTGCACTGCAAGGGCTTTGTACGAGTCAGATGCTCCAAACTTTAATCTTTCCATAGCTTGAATGGTGCAATAGCTCCAAAGATGTATTTTAAAAATTGATTCCAGGGTTTTTACCCTTGGCATTTTAGAATATTTTCAGTATATGTTATACATGCTAAAAACACAACACTAAAATATTAGTCCTTTTAGAACTTTATGTAGTAAGCACAATCCTCAAGTGGGGTAGAAGCATGACCTCTTCTAAAAAGGGCTAATAAACCCACCAAGAATAACCCTCCAGTCTGATTTTACACTGTGTTGCACTGACTTGATGCTACTAAAAAGCCCTGGGATTTGCAGGACTTCGTGTATCAAACTGGAATAACAGAAGACAGTCAGGCACTTGTCTCTGCTTAATTTATAATGGTGACACTGTGATAGTGAGGCATTCAAGCTACGTGCTTAAGAGAGCACTGAACAAATATTTTCTAGGCTTCTATAGTAACTAATAGTTGTTTCTGCCTTAAAAGAGTCATATATCCTCTCAAGACATGCTTCACTGAAATTCTATTTAATAAAAGTCAATACCTTTGTCAGTCAAGTGTTCATAATACCTATTAAAACACACAGTTTATAAAAGTGGGCCAAATACCACCACAAGAGTGACTGAACACTGACCAGAAAGCCGTGCTTAAACATTCTGTCCTCAGCAGCTTGCTGTCCTAGGTACAATCCTGCATAAAAATGCCAAGTTTGTAAGGCACAGACCTGTGGTGGAAAGGTATTTGTTGTGCAAATATTTTAGAATTCAGCATTTTCATAATGTATTTCCCTGTGCATTTTTCTCAGACATGTAAAACTGGTTTTTCTAGCACTTTTGTACAGACAAACTCTCCTTCAATTTTTCTTGCTCATGAGGCATTAAAAGTTCGTGGCAACTCTCCCACATAAAGCTTTCGGTTTTAAGCCTTACTTTATAAAACTCAGATCAAAGTTGAAGTGAGATGTGCAATGTAAACTGGGCTGCATAAACCAGAGGCACTGTGAAGCCATGATGACAAAGCCCTAGTTACTTGATCTTTTCTGAGTTTCAATACAAAGCTGTTGTTAAACCCTTTTTGGCTACCCAGTTTTTTATGGATCTGTTTGAAACTAACGGACCATCTGCCCTCATTTCCAAAGCTTTCCCACTACATTTGAAGTGAGGTTCCAGAAAGAGCTGTGATCTATGGCGGACTGACACTCTGTCATCACTCAGTGCTTGGCTCTAACTTCATACCTTTTGTTCTGACAGCTTCAGCAATAGCTTCTCCATTGTTTGCTCTACCATAGGAGCTGTGAACTGCCAGCCCAGCCACTCCCCACTGGGATCCTGAGGTCTGTACAGCACAAAGATCCACAGCCACTTGGGCTGGCTATGGGAAGATACTTCCCACAGACATATATAACTTAAGTGTGATGCAACTTTCTGAGGAATACTATAGCTCATTGAATAACCCACGGCGTGAAAACACTATTCAGGAAAAATATACTAATTTAGTATGGATCTCTAAGCTTTGAAATACAGATGGTAAATCTAAATGCTTAATTTAAATAAATGACTTATTCATGCTCTTTAAATTATCCTCTACCATTATTTGGAAATGATTTAAAGTAGCTGTAGACCCACACGGAAGAACTGGCAACATGCTGTCGAGAGACCTTTGTTAGTAAAATATACGGATTTATCTGTTCTAAAGTAAAAAAATGTTGCACACATAGGACACTCCATGTAATAATGAATTGGAAGATTTGCAAACTAGCAGCAGGGGATAGTGTTTCTGAAGAAAAGTCCTGTACTAGAATCTGCAGGGTACTTCAAAATTGCTATTATTACTATCCATTAAAAATCACAGTGTTAAAAATGCATAGAATGCTCTACAAAAAGATTAATGTTATGGTTTATTTCTTGCTCCAAAGAATTTAAGGTACAGTTCTGCCTCCAGAGACATTGTTGCCATACTCACAGAAGCCTGAAGGACCCAACAAAGTCGACAGAAGCTGCAGCTTATGATAAAGGGCTTTGATTTTATATAGGCAAAGCAAGCAAAGAAATGTAAGAAAAGCAAGATATTCAGGTTTGAGAATTTTGACCCTAACTCCTCCAACAGTCTGGTTTAATTGCACCATATGAGATCCTGCTTTTTTTGGCAGTCAATGGAAGTTTTATCATCTATTTAAATGCAAATTCAATTCACTTTAAGGAAGTTTCCCAAGTTTAGTCAGAGTGTGTGTGTGTATATATATATACATACATATTTGAAAGAAACTAGATGAGTAAATTTTTGGAGAATAGAACTGTTTGCTTTTCTTTATTTTGGCAGTAGATTTTTCTGGCACCCAACCTTTGTACAAACTGGTATGCACCAAGCAATGAAAAAATTACTTATACCTCTTTGGTTTATATACACAAGTAATGGGATAAAAAGATTCCCAGACAATTAATTTTGACTACAGTTTTATTCCAAGCTGTCATTCCCACATGTATACAAAGTTTATAAAAATATGTGGAATTCTGTATAGAAAGTCAGAGCTGGCTTTTGACCCAGGAAAAGCCAGTGAGCGGCTGCAGCAAGAGGAGAATTAGGGCTGCCACCCTACTTATTTTCCTGTGGTATTTCTTCATTGTTTCGGAGCTGTACCAACGAAGTAGAAGTGTGTGCTGGCATGACTCGGTAAATATGTCACAACTTCAGTATTCAACCATGACATCTGCAGGGCAATCACAAACTGTTGCATCAATATGTATATATTGTAGTTACATTTTCAAATACATATAACTTCTTTAATCTCTAACATAGATAGGTAAAGTACCAAAGTAAAAGATTATATATATGTGCTATACAGGCAGCACAGTAGTATTGCAGCACAAGGGCAACTTTCCACTCTTCAGTTACTCAATTTTTATCTAATTACAGCAAATTATAGCAACATTTCCGAGCCAACAACTTTGTTGTAACTGATTTTCTGCTTGAGCTGTACAAACACAAAAAAACACCTTAAACTGGCAAACTCATGTGCATAATTGAAAAAAAAGAAAAAAACAGATTGTGGTAAACAAAGTGTGCCAAGGTTTTTCACCTGGAGCAAATTATTACAGCTGTTAATAAAATGTATTTATATACCTTTCATAACACTTGAGAAACTGCTCAAATAGCTCTGGATGCAGCTCTTTAGCTTTGTTTCATGGCAGTAACCAAGTGATTGCAGTAGAGATAAAGTAACCACATAATTCAGTATTGTTGTTTGTCACAACAGACTTTGAAAGACATACTTGTACTTTGCGTCTGTGTCTCAAAAAAAAAAAAAAAAAGTAGAAAGAGCCCACAACACAATTGATTTGCCCTTTGTCACTGTCACAGGTATGTTTTCCCTATTTTGACAGGTAGTTGTAATTCTATTAGCAGCCCATCGACTTCCCTGTGAAATCAATCTGTGTTGGACTAGCTAGGTCTTCTTAAACTAGGTGATTTATTGCTTTTGCCTGCTAAAGAAAAAAAAAATTAAAAAGAAGATAAAGAAGGTCTTTTGCCTCCATGGTGAACAAAGTACCTAAACAGTGTCTGAAAATGAATAATTTTTAGCTTGGCTGCTGGTCGTCCCAGTGGCAGATGAGCTGTGACCTCTCACCGGCAGTTTTGCTAAGATGCCTGCTGATGCTGGCATATATAAATGATTGTCAATTTCCTTTATTAATTTACCTGGCTGCCTCATGTATAAACTAGAAGGTCTCATTCACCCTAAATGTCCTCAGCATCAATCTATTGTGTTTACTTAATTTTGTGATTTCGCACTGGGCTGCCCAACAGCCTGAAACTGGAGAACTGCTTGAAATCCATTCAATGTCTATTTGCTCCTTCAGACAGAAAATTGGGGCACACATGTTCCTTTACCATTGTTGACATTCTAGTTTAGGCCAGAGAAACAGGTTAGCATTATATTCTTCTTATGCAGTGGAATCAGAAGAAAGATTTACCTGGATCTAAAATTATGTCCTGGAACTTTAGATGATGTCCTAATATCTGTCTTGATTGCATTCATTCTTTTTTCTCTCCTCTGGGTCAGACAAATAAATTACTTTTCTACCGGCCAAAAATCAAGTTTAGTTGTTGTGGATTGTTGTGTGGAGCTTTTCTATTATTTCTAAATATGAATTTTTAACTGTGGATAAAAAGAAATGAAGAATATCTTTGTGTACTTGGTAATCTTAGCCAAAAGTCAGTTCCTAGCTGCTTTTCCTAACAGGCTATGTAGTCAATGCAGAGATTTAAAGACGAATAACTATTCTTTTACGAATTTGGTACCTCTCCTTTTTACATAGTGGTAGGGTCATTCATTTTTTCATCAAGCTGTGCAAGTGGTTAATGAATCCCAAACTATTTTTATCATGTACTAGAAAGAGTAAGTTGTGCTGTAGGTGGTCATCAAAAGAAAGTCCACCTACATAAAATGTTGCCGTAGTGAGTCTTCTTTCCATCTGACTCAATTCAAGATCTACTATGGATCTAAAAGAGAACCTTAATGCTGACCCAAAAGTCCTAAGGGGGAAAACAACAGTAACCTAGCTGTTTTGTGACTATGAAAAAGGAGAAAGATGACTAGAAGACAGTACATAAGTATGCACTATAGATAAAAGAAGACAATTCAATAATATACACTTAAAATAGAGCTAAATAGTAATGCTGGAGGTAGATATTAAGATTGATACACTATATTTAGTGAAAATATACCAAACCAAAGACTGAGATGAGTAGGGAAGGAAGGAGGTGTCTTGCATCTAGAACATCTGAGATCTATTTAGTTATTTCAAATATTAAAGCCTAAAGAAAAATACAGACCACAGGTCAAGCCAACGTCTTTTAGAAAGGGACTGGTAGCAAAAAATATGAACAACCTGTCAGAAATTTATAAGGATAGATTCCAGAGAAATATCTCAGAATAGAGTGATAGCAATACTTGTAAATAAAAGAAACATTACTGGTTAAAAAAAAAAAAAAAAAAAAAGGCTGAAAAAAGGCAGTAGGCAAAAAGAAGGGCTGCATTCAGGTCATCTTTTGGATCAGACCATATTACCAGCCTTTATTCCACATATAGAGATCTCTGTTGGCAAGACACCGCAAAAGACCTCAAACTAGATGGTAAAATAACCCCCTGAACAGAGATGACAATAGGATCTAGGCCAGATGACCTCCCACTTTTCCAGTGTATTCACTCCCATCACAGTTTTTTTTTCTATGGATGTGGCACAGGTGAAGATTTTGTCAAAAGGCAGGAAGACATTCCTCAGCAGAACCTGGACCTGGGCAGGGGGTCCTCAAAGAGTCTTCAAACCTCTACTCCTTTCAAAACAAAGCATTCACCTTCTTTCTTGAATTTTATGTTGTCAGATGTAACAGCAATTTTGTTACACAACATGCTGACTGCCAGAGAACAGCCAGTGGGACATTCTGGATAAAACTGAATTGAATTACTCATTATTACTGGAGAAGCTGGTTTTTCTCTCATATTTCTGGGATTTTAGGCTGATTATATAGTTTCATTCATAAGCTTTTTGTAAGGCCCTTCTCATGGTTTGCAAAGCTGTGTTTAACATTCTTTCTGAGATAAAACAAGATAGCAAGGACATTGTAGAAGCAAAGCAAAGTAGAAGGCCTAGGGATCCTAAAGAAGCTCAGAGGGGGAGCAGCTCAAGGGAAGGACACAGGAGTGAAACAAACTCTGCTTGCATGTTTTGGGAGGCATTAGAATTGATGAATATTATAAATATAGTGTGATAAGGGCTATTTCTCTCTCTTTTGGATCTGGAAACTTCCATTAAAGAACTGCACCTTTTTACCTCTATTAAGTTTGTTTGAAATTTTTCTCTGATTTTAAACAACAAAGAAAATACTAATGTCAAATTAGCAGCAGAGCTTGTCAACCCTAGGGATGGAAGGAAACTGCAACATGTTAACTTTACAGAAATAAGGCTGCAGGTTCAAAATGAGTAAAAGAGCATGTGGACAATAGAGCCAATTCTAGCAGTACTTCAGACACAATTTTGTCATATGAGGCTGTAGTGGGTTGAAAAGGGAGGGGGGGGGGGGGCGGGGGGGTGGG
>VXBA01002157.1:292655-319862 GCA_013399895.1 Serilophus lunatus | reverse complement strand
TTTGGCTTCCTGCAAAGCTGGAGAGCAGCAGCACGGCTCCCCCTCTCCTACTCCCAGGCCCCGTGGCTTGACTCAGCCCACCTCCATCGGCATTGGAGCCACACGAGCACAACTACAGGTTGAAAGCTTCCCCAAATAACATCCCGGGTTGGGGGGGGGAGAACCTTTCACTGTGTTGTTGTTTTTTTTCAGAGATTCCAGAAGAAAGAGAAAGTGGCTCTTCCTTTTCCACTGCCTCTCTGTGGCCAGTTTGGCTGGCCTTTGAAAGCAGTTCCCTTATTCCTTTTTTCTTGGTTTTTCCTTTTTGTGGTTTTGCCGGGTGCTTGTTTTTATGTGTTGAGTCTGGGGTTCCCTAAACTGTGTTTTCTTTGAGCTCCAGACAAATAAAGTGTTTCGCTGTTGTCACATTCTGTCATTCTTCTCGTCATTACTAAGAGTGCCCCCTAGTTAATATTGTGGTGCTTAAACCACCACAGAGGCATTCATATATCCCTGAACAGCAAGCTTTTCTTAAAATGGTGAAGTTTAAAGATCAGTTCTACCTAACTTGGGTATGTGACTTTTGCCTATATTTTATGCACCAAAAGTGGTGTGCATCTCATGCTTAGGTGTACAGCATAGATGAGTACATCTGAATTTATGAGAGGAGTTCAGAAAGAAACATTTTTGGCCTGTGTTTGATCAGATGAATAAACTCCATTGATCTCGACTGGTCTTGGTTACATCAGCAGTGACCACAGCAGGAAACTTGACACCTACTCAGTGTTAGACATTCCCAGCTAAAATCAGACAAAATTAGTGAAGCAGTCCTCTTAAAAAAAGTGCCCAAACTCACTGAGTAGTAGGAAATCTCTCTTGAGGGATTTTAAGCTTAATTTAAAAGTCCTAGAGAAAAAATAATCGTTAGGGCTGGTAAGGAAACAATGCAGAAAGTGATGAATGGGGAGCTATAATCACAGTGTGCTTGATTTGTTTTGCAACACAGAACGAATCCTCAAATTAGGACAGCAGTAAACATGATCCAACTTTTGAAGGGAATACAGCATGTTTGTCTTCACTGAACTGAATCTTCAACATACAATAGCTAATTAAAGACTCCAAAAGTCTGTAAATACTTTGATAAGTTATAAGCCTGATATCCTTACTTGGCTAGTTGGCTAAATCTTGTCTCATTTACTTCAGTGATGCTGAAAATGACTAGTGATTTCAACATCCTCATCTCCTAATAAAACAGCTAGACCAAGATGAATGAAGAGGATCTTTCTGATATAAAAACTGAATTACTTCTTATAAAGGAAGAAAATTGAATCACTCAGTGCACATGTCTACTGTTGTAATATATCTGGGAAGAATATTTCCCAAAGTCCTTTTCGTTAAAAGAAACAATAAGACACCAGATCTAATTCACAGCTGACTCACAGAAGAGAAACATTATGAAGATTCTGACTCTGCTACAGTAAAACTCTTTACAACGCTTAGACCAATCTGGCTTATAATATTAAAACTTAGTTAGTTGGATGCTTGTGGTCTGATTGCTCAAATTATCACGTAAGATTTACATGCTGAGGAACATTTTCTTTATCCCCTTTCTTCACAGTGCCACTGGCAGCAAATATCTAGATACTGATCATTTTTCAAATTACAACTGAAGTCTAACTATAGACTCAGTTTTGATTATTTTTCTATCCACTTGATGCTAAACCTACACAAAAGTTATAAACATAACAGAAGTCAGCAAGCAAAGGTGCATAATTAAGGTACATACAAAATACCCAGTGCAGCAAGTAAATATTTTCTTTTTAATTATATTATTACCTGGGTTTATGTTACTAAATCGCTACACAATTTCATATATAATTGATTTTCCAAGAAAAATATTACTGAAGTGATTCTGTAGTTCAAAACAGCATGAACTTAATAATACAGAAAAAATTCCTATCTTACAGCCTGTAATGATTTGGGATGTGCATGGGATTTGTATACTGAAAAAAACATTCCTTCATATTAGCAGTAATTTTGAATGTAACACAAAAACTCAATGACTTTTTTTCTCTTTATTTGTTAAGAAGAATACTAAGAGTGCCTCCTGTGAGGATATATTTTGTCGGTGCTTTTGCAGATTATGAAAATAGTTGTGATGAAATATTTGGATAAAGAAGGACAAAGCTCCAGGTAGCAATAGGTTTCATACTGAGTTGATAAATGCAATTAGGGAGCAGAAGGATGAACAATTACTTCAGGGGAGTTTTGATACCAGAATGTAATATCTGATGATTAGAAAACTGCAAAAAAAAATCTTTTTCCTGTTGCAGAAGCACTCAGCAGGCTCAGCACAAGTGAGAAAACCATCATGCTATAGCAATGGATATTGCGTGTCCCAAAGTGTTTGGAGGCTCAGTAATCAAATATGAGACTAAAGAAATACCTGCCTGATTTTGAGAAGCTAAAAAGCTACTTTACCCCAGCAAAATGAAAGGACTGCTGTGAAGAGTTAAAATGAAGGATATTTGAGGGATATCCTCCTTGGCCCAGAGAATTTGAGATGGGTGGAAAATGTTTCCCCGGTGCAGAAGAGCATAGATGCAGATGCCACCACTACAGTTCTGATGAAAGGTAGATGTATTTCACAGCCACTTTTAATGAAGGAACTATAAATGAACCAATGTTAATATCTTGCCAAACAAATTATAGCAATATCACAGACTTTGTGTTACTAATTGCCAGTATTCCTTGTGTAATTGATTCTCAGACAGCAATATTGGCAGCAGCATTCCACTGCTGTCAGATGCTGAGCCACCTACAGAGGATGATCAGCCTCCTTCAGACTGTGAGGCAGGGGATGGGTCTCCACAGTCCTTCAAAGCTGAATATTTTGTTTGTGAAGAAAAATTAAACTGAACTTGGTAACTTTACCTCTCTTTTGGTCTCTTTACCTCTCTTTTAGTCTTTTACAACTTGGAGAAAAAAAGGAATGGAATAATAAAATATGTGCTGAATAGCTAAGAAATCCTAACTCAGCTTTTGTTTCCATTATATGGTTAATAGTCTTTTCTGAACAGGCTTGATTCTTGTATCTGTTTGTATTAGAGTCAATTTGTGGTATGAGATTGGTATTATTTATTGAATGCTACACCCAGCTACAAAGTTAAAACTATGACAAGCTTCTTTGAATTTAATTACACTACTGTGAGACATACTCTTGTATAGATGTTATAAATTAAATTTGGCAAATATGATTGGTGTGGCAAATGGTTAAATGGAGGTCACCAGCTCCATGAAGTTACTTTAGTAATTTCAAAAACTTCATGGACTGTCGTTTTGACCTAGGTTGGCCAGGCTTTTCAGACTTGTTTATTCCATGCAGGTAAGCATTCAAAATCAAGTCAATCTTACCAAAATACGTAAGGCAAACCTGAGCCTGGATACATGCAAACTTGGAGACAGGTTAGTATTCAGTATCACTGAGCAAGGTGACTCTGCACTGGTGACTCTTTAATACACGTGACTCTGAAAATTTTCTTTTCACTACTAAAAATACTTAGTACTCCAAAAGGCAGAATAAATTTGATACCAACAAACATTAGTGGCTTTTTCTATCTTGTCTAAACCCTTCTGCTCTAAGTGCTACAGACAGTTTCTCTCTTCTTGTTCCAATATGTAATTTACAGCTCTGCCCAATATCCTTTTCTACCTTTACCCCCGGCTACTAATAGTATGCAGCATTTTATGCAACCTCAGTCTATTAACCAAGTGCCTGACCTTGTGGGATGCTGACCACTTGCTGGAATACAGTCAGGGCCCTTAATTCTCATTGATTTCATTAGGAGGAGAGAGAACTTGCTCTCTCCCAGGACATTTAGGTTGACCTCACTAGTAAAGACAGAACTACAAATGGACTACTGTGATTCCAGAAAGTCAGACAAACATCAGAGGTAGCTGCTTCCAGAGCATTCAACTTGGAACTGATGCCAAACAATATTAACTGCCCGGAAATAGAAATTAGAGCATAACTATTGTTCATTCCTTACACAGGCAATGGAGGGGGAAATGTTAGGACGTGCCCCTCTGGGTCTCACCAGTAATCCATTTACCTCAGCATCATGTTTCTGACTTGCACAAGAAGAGAAACACTACTAAAGAAAACACACAGGCTGGGCTATCTTCTATTGCCTTTTCTTCATGCACCCCAGCACCCACAGCTGTTGCCATAGGTGTGCCAGAAGGTATTCTTCTGCCTCTGATACTGTCCTCTAGATCAAACAGTGTAGGTGTTGGTGAATAGCTGCAGTTCTGCCTTTAACTTATCTAGCACCTTAGTGACTTCAGAAACTGCAGTCTTATCTATGCCTCCCTCAGCACTGGCCTCTCCAGCTGAAGTATCTCACACCCTCCAACCCCTCCTTATCAGGCAGCTGCCCCAGATTATTAATTATTCTATTCACTCTTCTCTGCATCTCCTTCAACTCTTCTATGTCATTCTTGACACAGGGCCAGAAATGCTCACAGTGGTCAAAAATGGGGCATACCAAAGGTATGAGAGAAAAACGGTGCATTCTGCACTGTTCTGAGTGGTAGAGGATCTGAGCTGCAGAGCTTTGTGTTTATGTGCCAGTGTATTGGTTTCTCTGTGGCCAGGGTTTGGTAGCAGTGGGGGGGCTGAGTGAAAGGCTTCTTCGAGAAGCTGCTGGAAGTTTCCCCATGTCCAGCAGAGCCAATGCCATCCAGCTCCAGGCTGGGCCTGCTTCTGACCAAGGCCAGCCCAATCAGCAGTTGAAGGAACACTTCTGTGATAACATATTTAAGAAGGAAAGGAAAAAAAAGTTGAGTTAAACGAAGATGGCTGCTGGAGAGGAGCAGGGTGAGAGCCTGTGAACAACAACACAGACACCAAGGTCAATGAAGAAGGAGGGGGAGGAGATGCTCCTGGCACCAGAGCTGAGATCCAGCTGCAGCCCATGGGGAAGACCATGCTGAAGCAGCTGTGCCCCTGCAGCCCATGGAGGACCACAGGAGTGCAGAGATCCACCTGTAGCCCGTGGAGGAGCCCATGCCAGAGCAGGTGGATGTTGAAGGAAGGCTGTAGCTCATGGAAGGCCCATGTTGGAGCTGGATCCTGGCAGGGGACTGTAGCCCATGGGGGAGGGGAGCCCATGCTGGAGCAGGATTCTCCTGCTAGGACTCGTGGCCTGTGGGAGACCCAGCTGGAGCAGCCTGTGCCTGAAGGACTGCACCCTGTGGAATGTGAGCCATGTGGCACCAGTGTCTGAAGGGCTGCTGCCCATGGGATGGACTCTCACCAGAGAACTGTGTCCTGTGGGAGAGACCCACGCTGGAGCAGTTTGTGAAGAGCTGTCTCCCGTGGGATGGGACCCCATGGAATGCAGTCGGAAGGACTCTTCTCCCCAAGCAGCGGATGAGAACAGCAGCTGACCATAACAACCCCCTCCTCCACCTCGCCTTTTCCCTGGACTGCAGCAGGAGAGGAGGCTGGATGCAAGAAGGAGGGGGTGGAGGGAAAAGGTGTCTCTTATTGTTTCTCACTCTTAAGCTCTGATCTTGTTAGTAATAAATTTAACTAGTATTATTCCCACATGGAGTCTTGTTTTGCCTGTGACAGTGATTAGCAAAGAATCTGTTATGGTCCTTATCTCAACTAACGAAACCTCTCGTTATGTTCTCTCTCCTCTATTGCTGGGCAAGGAGGAGTGAGAAAGTGGCTGTGGTGGGCCCCTGGCATCCAGCCCAGTTTAAACCACTACAGCCAGCAACCTATAGTAACCATGCACATCCAAGCCAATCACCTTAACCTCCTGTTAGGAAGTAGGCCCTTTCAAACATGAGTCATGCCTCCTCAGATTGAGACATGGGGGGAAGCAACCTAAAGGATAAAATCCTGAAGCATCCTGCAGTGACTTAAAACTTGTTTTCACCAAGGCAGAAGTTGAGAAGAAAGAAAGATGTTCTCAGTGTAGGTTCATCTAGGCTGCAGGTTTTCTGGGCAGGTGTGGCTTAGGCTAGGCTTAGTTAAATTGGAGGGGTTTTGGTAAAAAAACAAAGCATTTGAAGCATTAAGTTTGCAAAGTGATTTGAATGAGACAATGCATTAGTGATAAACGAATACTGAAATATCCTCTAATGAAGACTAGGACTAAGAAAAAACAATGAAAGGGTGAAAGACAGATAAATAACATTTTCTTTTGCTTTGCCCTTTTCTGAAGAGTATGTGTTTCATTTCAAGGATATGAAGTGGAGGACGTGACAAAGAGAAAAAAGATTGTTAACTGCTATACCACCAATTATTTTATGCCTCATTCACTACTGCAAGAGTGACTCTTTCTGCTTTAGTTTACATTCATAAATTTGACACTACTCAAGAAAATAATTTGGAGGGCTCAGTTTAAAAAAAAAAAAAAAAGGGAGAAAGAGTTAGCATATGAAGAGATAAAATACTACAACTGCACTCCAGTCCAGCCTTGTTTTGAGTATCCTCAAAGCCTGAACAGTGAATTAACTCCCAACAAGACACTTAATTTGTGATTTATTAGGTGCCTTTTTGGTTTTAGTGAACTTTCCTTTGAGTGATCACAGTATAATCAACTTTGGAACACAGAGTTAGTCACAACCTCTAAATATGGAGACACAAGCATCCCTCCATAACATTTACTTACAGGCTTATTTATTTGCAATTCTCAGGGTAGTAAACTAATAAGCCCTGACTAGGCCACTGAAAATTATCCTTATATCCTTTCACTGGCATCACTAAAACATGTAATAATGAACTATAAAAGTTTAAAAACCTAGAAATTGCAAGGATTAAAGGTGAGAGCTAAGAAGTACATATTAGAAATAACAACAGATGGCCTCATAATGAAAACAAATGAAAACACAAGGAGTTTGTAGTTTATGACTTAAGAGGGTCCTTCCAGAGAAATGAGATTTGTTATTCACTATGTAGTCATCATTTGTATCAAATTATTTACATAAATTATACCAAGTTCTAATAGTAATAAACATTTGCAAATTTATTTTTTGACATTTAAGATGTATTTACCAGCAACTATTTGTTGTCATGTTGTTTCTTAGCTACAAATGCAATGGTGACATCTATCATAGGCTTCTTTGTTGTACCATACTCCTATTTATCAGGTCCAGCCAAGCCTATTGCATCCTTCCCAGTAGACATGAAATATGCAATGAAAAATGGAAAATTATATGGCTATTTGTAACTGGATAAGTAAAACCAAATGTCAACATAAGCAGTACAGCTGTCCTTATGCACTGTTTA
The DNA here is from genome assembly GCA_013399895.1 of Serilophus lunatus. Classification (NCBI taxonomy): domain Eukaryota; kingdom Metazoa; phylum Chordata; class Aves; order Passeriformes; family Eurylaimidae; genus Serilophus; species Serilophus lunatus. The sequence continues at coordinate 312,577 of VXBA01002157.1, read as the reverse complement.
CCTTGCTGTTCCATTGAGATTTGGGGGGGGGGTTTTGCCCTAACTCTAAAGAGGTTGGAAAAAGTGGCAACTTTAGAGTTGAAATACAAGGAAATGTATGAAAATGCCTCTAGAATTCACAATGGACATTTTCCATTTCTTTTCTATGCTTTATATTCTCTTTCAGACTAATTAGGTGGAGTTGTGGACCTCCTCGCTTCTTCCACCTTCCTGCCAGAGGGACCCCAGTCTAAAAGGAAACTAGAACCAGCAGCACAAATAATCATCATTGCAATGGTCAGACCTGAAAAAATCAGCTTGCTGCATTATATTAGCTTGGTCCTACCAGTCCTGGGCCTTTTTTAGGAAGGATGTTTTCTAACTTCCACTCCTGCCACTATCAGTGTGTGTGAAATGTTTAATGCCCTGCAGGTGTATATGGTGCTTCACAGGAACAGTGTGACTGAAGCACCTATAAAATCTTCTGAAAACTTATTCTAAGTGGAACATAACACACCTTGTGGCTCCTTAAGCCAAGCCCATGGTACACATGGGAGTCTTTGTCCCCTCCTTTCTCCACATCTGTCAGGAGGTCCTGTATGCTCTCCTCCCAACCACATTTATTCAAATAGAATACAATAGCCTATTCCAGTTGAAAGGGACCTGTAATGATCAACTGCCTGAGTTGCTCTCTTGAAGTCCAGGGTAGCAACTCTGCTGTCCTTTTTTTCTCATCACACTGAAAACTTTAAACTTAACAATTTCATGATCATTGCAGCCAAGACAGCCATCTACCATCACATACTTTCCTATTCATAAATAGCAAGTCTAGGAGTACATCTTTCGTAGTTGGCTTACTGAGTACCTATGACAAGAAGTTATCTCCTATAAACTTCAAGAATTTCCAATACTTGTTCATCACAGCAGTATATTTGCAGTTGTTGTCTGGGAAGTTGAGATCTCCCATAAGAACACAGGCTACCAATTCAGAAGTTCCTCCTAATTACCTATAGAAAACTGCTCAGTGCTTTCATTCTGCCTGGGCAATCAGTAGTAGACACTCATTACAACACATTTTTGTTTTCCATCCCCCTAATCCTCACCCAGAAAGCCTCCACTACATCATCACTAATGGTAAGGACTGTGCAATCAAACCTCTCCCTTCCATATAGTGCAACATCTGTCATACCTCCTTGTCACTTGCCATAACTATTTCTTCTGAACAGCCTATAACCCTCCATCTCAGCATTTCAACCATAGGACTCATTCCACTAAGTCTCACTAATACCAGTGATATCATCGTTCTGGGAGATGACACATGTTTCCAGATCTTCCTTCTTGTTCCTCAAATGTACTTCTGAAAATTCATGCCATACCAATATTATTGTTTTTTTCCATCTTTTTGCCTGAGGAATAAGTATTTTAGGAAGTCATCTCTTCAGACTGTTTTGGGAGGATAAGCAAAGCTAACATGAACAATATAATTATTTTGGAAGAGGTGAGTGATTGCTATCAACATGGCCTTCGGTCTATAAACAATTAGAGTAGTGAATGAAGCTAGTAAGTCTGCTAATCATATGCCAGGTATTCATATTTTCTCTTCTTTTGTTTTTGTGGTGGCTTTTTCCCTCAATTATTACATGAAATCAATAGGGTTTTTCTACTATGCAAAAGTTTCTCATTACAGAGAAAGAGGAGAAATGCCAAGCTAAGTAAAGACACTTATTTTGTTCAGACAAGAACCAAAATGTACTTTTTCTCCCCCTAAACAAAGCATTTTTAAGAGCAGAATGGAGGATGCTTAAATCAATAACCATTAAGAAGCACAAAGCTGCTAAACGAGTATGTCTTTGGAGAAAGTATCAGGCTTGACACAGAAATTATGGGGTGAAATTCTATTCATGCAGGAGGGGTCCACCTTAAATGATCCTAATAGGCCTTTTTGGCATTGCAGTCTGAGAAACTAGGAAACATGAAAATAAAATAAATATTGCTCATCCCTGTCACAGTTTTTACAGAATGCTTCCCTAGTGACACAACACTTCACTAATTCACTTACTGCACTGAATGTGGTTTTCTACATATAGTTTGTTAGATTAAGTTTTTCGTGTTGTCAAAATCATGGCTTTGATGACCTAAATTCCAAGCCCTTCTTTTCAAAGTGAAATACAGAAGAGAGTAAACGCAACAGCCACACCAACTGACAGCATTGTCAAGAGCCTGAGACAAAGAGGACATAGGGGGAGGAATGGTAAATAACTCTACCGGGAGGAAAGGATGCTCAATAGACATTAGAGTACACCACAGTCTGGAAGCTTCTAACAGGCAGAGAATGGCCACAATCAACTGAGAGTACTCAAAGAATAAGAGGCAATAACCTGATCCTTCAGATGTCCATGGGAGTTTGCTGTTCAATGAGGTGAGCTTTATACCATCAAATACTGAATAATGGCTTTAATTGCCACATGAAAAGTGTTACAAATATGGGACTAGATCCTGCTTAGATCAAAATTAAAAGCTTTACATTGTAAAGAAAATATGTAGTCTCAAACATCTGGAAATCTCTCTCCCTATCCATTAATGGCTAGATTTCCAAGGTCTTGAGAAAATATTTTTCTGCAAAAGATGGAAAGATCACTTGTTGCTATCCCTCCACGGTCAGGTAACACACCCCTTTCTGCTTGATGAGTGTGCTCTAGAGCTACTACACTATGACACCCTACAGCCTGGCCTGTAGAGGAAGGTAAAATGTAAATGGCCTGTGTGGTGGCTGTACACAGCTAATTCTTCCCCCTATTCTCTCCCTAGTGGTAACTGTGCACTCACCCCTAGTGTAAGCAAACACTAGCAAGCCTGCCCCAGAAAAAGCCATTTTGTTTCCTACAGACAATCCCCAGATTATGCACAAACACTCCACACTGCTACTGGAACATTTCAGGGGAATTATGTTTTCCAGGAACCTCTCTCTGTGTAGTGCTTCTGCATAGCTGACCAAGCATCAGAAGACTTACTTAAATGTACACACCTATCAGTTTAACTTCTCTGGATGCCTCTGCATCCTAAAGTTAAGAGCAGCATGACATAAGCCTTGCAGTTCTTCTTCAATTCCATAAAGGCTATCTAAATAAATGTAACCCCTCTGTAACATGATGACACAAAAGATATTACTGTGCTGAGTATCTAAGAACATACTGCTTCTCTTCACTGGTACTATGTCAAGACCTTTAGAATTGGAAACACCCTCTTTTTTTCTTGTTTTTTATTTTTCCTTCATATTTTAGCCAATGGATTGCTTGCAAAACAAAAAATCATGCACTGGTCATTTAGAAAGGGAGCGTGCATAGTTCTGGCACATAGCATTTTCATGCCATAAATTGCATTCCATATCAAAATGAAGCTGAGATTTTCTCACAGATGTGAATGCATTCATCACCCATGAGGGCTAGTTCAAGATCTTGCAAGCATAATTTTTAGTGCAAAATTGACTATTTAAATTTCATTATGCTTGGAATTAACACAATTTATTTCCAAACAGTATTAATCATAATTACCAGAGTTCAGCTTCTGATTACTCTGGGACTATACATTCATCACTCATTTGCAGCCTAAATAGAAACTTAACATACTCACCACTGTTTGTTGCCAATTGAGAAAGATATTATTGGAACAAAATAAAAATTAAGTTGCAGCTTCAAATGATAAAAACAATATAGTCAATATTTCTACCATGGTTGAAAAACCTGATTGATTACATAAAGGTGTCTTATCAGAGTGGAAAGCAGCGGCATGGGGAAATAAAAAACATCTAATCCTTCTGTGGCGTGACTTCAATAAAATTCACTGTAGTTATGCCACTGCCAGAATTAGCCCACAACTTTGAATTAAAGTATGAAATATGCTCTAACATTATTGTAATTTTTTCATTATTTTAATCCTTGATGAGAGAACAAAATTGTTCAGACTCCAGGAGCACAAAAACAATTGTTACATTTATGATTCCCCAATTACAGCTTATGGGAACTGCTTCTCGGCCATCTCTTTGTTCTTACGAAGGTTTTATAACACAGCTTTTGAATAAAACAAGTGTTTTCAATAGAACCAGTAACATAATGGCATACTATTGCAAAGGACGAATTTTCATTTTGCTTTGATTCATGTTTCAACTTCTAGAGAATCAGCCTTCTATTTGTTCAGATAGCTTAATCCTCACTTATGTTCTTAGTTTAAGTGGATACGAAGACAAAAACCTCCTCTAACCGTTCTTTTCTATTTTCATTCCTCCCTTATAGTGTTGTTTGAAAGAGGACATACTTTAAAAGGAATGAAGTGTTAAACAGAGAAGAAATGCAAATCCTCTTGTAAACTCTGCTCAGCCTGAACTACTCTCATAGGTGTCCAGGCTGAGCAAAAATGTCTTCTTTACATTTCTGTGTAATCTAAGATGGTTGACCCTCAACGCAGCCACAAGTTATCATATGTCAGCTGACCTCTTGGTCAGGTCAGCAGGAAGGGATTGCTAAGGGTTTGAATGTCCATTTGCTTTACATTGCTTCCATTTACTTATCTCCTTTGGAAAAGCAGAAAAATTAGTAGTTCACAAATTTTCCCAAGAAATGTTGCTGATCCTCTGCCTGATTTTACAGACTATGGTACATGAAGATTCTATACCCAAACACAGGTCAGACAAAAACAGGAATCCAAATGTAGAACTGGCTAAGATCACAAAATTGATTCATAAATCATATGGCAACAATTCATAAATCATAGGTGATATATGATTTATAATCAGTTAGTCTGACCTTCCCCCACAGAACTTTAATGACAGACTCCCATATCAAGTCTATAATATCTCAGTGAGCTATAACCTATATCTGAGAAAAATATTCACTATTGATTCAAAGACATCAGGTAATTGGAAAGGCATCATATTTCAAGTAATTTTGTGGATTAATCACCCTTAGTACTAAAACCTTATTTGTCTGTCTTATTTTCTGGCTATTGGACCATGTTTTGGCTTTCCACTGCATTAAAGACCTATCTCCAGAAATATCTTCCTTACATATGTGTAACTCATAATCAGTTCACCTCTTAATATCCTCTTTGCAGCTTCAAAATACATGAAGCTTCTTACATCTTTAAATTTATGGTATATGGTTAAATTTTGGTCAGATTTCTAATGAAGTTCCAACATTTCCCTGGTTTTCAATATCCTTCTTGCAGATACTCTGGCCTCATTTATTATTATTCCAGTAAATATCTCCCCAACATTGAACAATGTGGCACAGCAGTTTTCCCATTCATACTTGGCATTCCTTTCTTGCAAGTCTAAATATCATGTTTTCCCTCTGTCCTTAGCACTTCTCAGTAAGTTCCACATTCAGTGGTTAAACGTATCATAAACTCTAGCCTTTTTCAGCCACACTGCATTTTAGGATATAACACTTGACTTTTCTTACCACAACTGGCCAAACCTTGCTAACACATACATCTTTCTGAATGAAACTCTGCTCTCTAAAGAGGCACAATTTAAAGAGCCTGGTCCCAATCAGTATCAATGTACAGAGTTCTCCTTGCCAACTCATGGTATGACGTCAGCTGACACAAATGCAAGATTTGGCCTCATACATTCAGCACAAACCATTCCTACAGCCATTTTTCCCACAATACATTATATCCTTTTCTATCAGATAGGACAGAAAGAGGGCAAGAGTTCGACTGAGTTTCTCCCAAATACATCTGGAAAGTACATAGATGACCTGCTTGTCGCCGTCTAGGGGACTTGACCTGCTGACATGCGGGTTCAGTCAAATGCTAGGAAAGAAGGGTACTGCAGATTTATGTCCTTTAGTGGAGCAAAACTTAAAAAAAATCTGCTTAACACTTCATCCCATCATGGAGAAGAAATACCTAGGAAAAAAATCTTCCAATTTATGGCATACTTACCTTTATGCAGCCTAGTGCAACATGACAGGTTTCCTTTTTTATCCTGATAGTTACTTCTAACAAAACGCATTTTTGTAACATGCCCTTTTCTAACCTGATAAGCTTTTCAGCTCTAGAAATCCTTCTGGTTAATAAGGGTCATCAGCAGGGACTAAAGAGGGACAAAGAGGGATTTTAAAGTGAAATCAGACACACCATTGAGAAGCAAGGCACTTGAGAAGTCTGCCAATGTGCATGCCATAGAAAATAATAGACCTATATTTTAAAATTATAGCCCTATTAGAGCACAGAGATATCGCACTAAAGGTGTTAAAATAAACAATTAAACTTGCAGTTTTACTCCTGCAAAAATACAGAGCATTTCTGTGGAAAAAAAATACCACTGACAAGAATTCACCATGACTGCTAGAAATCAAAATAAGTAAATAGCCTTAACTGGGAAAAGAATATTTGAAACCACGGTGCACAGTTTTGTGGGCAAAGCAAATCTGTTAGCCAGTCTTTTAATAAGCCCACATTGTACTGGATTCAATTTAGCTTTTCTGTGAACATGGACATAACTTGTTAATAATTTAACACACCCTTGGTAAAGCAGGAATGCTGTAAATAAAAAGTAAACTAATAAAACCAAAGCAGTGCTTTATTTCTGCAACTAGATGGCAAATTAATGGAAAAGACTGTTATCACAGTACAAATTCTGAAAATGTTATACTCACAGAAATCATGAGATCCAAAAGTTAAGATTCCAAGAGAGGTATTAGCTTTATGATGCTGCATAACACAAATGACATGTTTTTCTTTTGGAATTGTTTCTGTGTTAACTGAGTGCTCTCGATCCTGCTCAACAACATTGCTATGGGAATTTCACTTCATGAAATTCTTCACTTCATTTCACTACAATTCTTTTTCTATTTTTATGTTTTTCTATAGATGGAAGCAATGCATATGTGATACGTGTTGTGAACGCATGATCAAGGAACACTAATGTGTGATCAAACTGGAGCTTTCATACACGCAGTTGTAGATATTGCATGTCAGCGGGACAAAATTTAATGTGTTTGTTTAAATGAAGAATGAGCAATAGCTCGTAATTGCATCAGGGGTGGAAAAGCGCTTTACATTAGTTAATCTACTTCAGTATGTTACAGGTTTTACTTGCTGATTGTTCCAAGCTTTGCATTGACTGAAGGTGAGAGAGGCTACAGAGCAGCAGCCCATGCAGATGTGAACAGCCAAGGTCATTCATTGCTCTCCTAAATTTTACCATCTGAGCAGACTCCTAGGGCTAACTCAGGCTGCAACAATGGCAATCTGCCCTGAGTAAATTTGCTACATTAGGAAGAGCAGTGTAACCGTGTTAGGCCAATACCAGCTAATGAGGGATGAACAGCATACACAGTATGTGGGTGTGTCTGCTGAGTCTGACTGAGCTGCAGGCAGCTCCAAGCGCTTTCCCTTCCAAAGGCTTTTGGAGGCTGCCCTTGCAGGCTTCAGGACATCAAATCTGATTTCTCCTGACTCCACCAGGGCACCCAGCCCTACCTGAACCTGCCCAAGAAGCCTAACCACTGGCTGGCTCCTTTCCTGGAGGTGGGACAGTCTTCCTGGGCTCCACCAGTACCTAGTATTCAGTGTCCAGGCAGCCTAGGAACCTTCTTCAACTGAAGTTCCTCTCAAATTATTTCCTTTGCACTTCCATCCCACTCTTCTCTAGCTGAAAGCAGCTTACAGGCTTGGGAGGTCCCAGCTGCCAGCACATTTCTGGCTGCATTTGTCACACTCCTGCACTGCTGTGAGTCTACAGACAGACACCTTTTGAAGAGCCCCGGAGGCCAGCACTGTTCCAGCTCAAAGGAAAGCAGTTTGAGGAGCACAGGGATCCTCTACAGGATAATTCCCCTATTTGTCAAGCTCTCGTTACCTTCCTTCCATAAATCTTTCCAGTTTCCTTTCCACACATGTGGCTCCCTGCCTTCGCTGTTAAATTTTCACAGAAGGCAGAACTTTGAGTTCACTTATATTCTGTCACTCGAGAAAAGCAAAGATTTGGTTACTTGAGGTCCATAATCTGTAACCATGTAATTGTATGTTACACCAGCGACTTCTGTTAACAACAGAACTCAGGAAAAGGCCCCAAGTTGACAGGGAGAAGGGGCTGCTGCTGCTGGGAAAATGAGGGGGGAAAGGGTGTTGAGGAAGAAAGGGGGAGGGAAGAGAGGGGAGTGAAACTGAGTCCTGGAAAAGCAGTAATGGAGAGATGCTGGGAATGTGAGGGGTGAAGGCCGACTGCTCAAGGAAGCTTTGTGGCAATGCTGTGATGGGAATCCTGGCAGAGCCTGCTGGAGTAGGCGCCTGATGTCAAGCCACCCAGAGAAACCTCAGTAGGGAAACACAAGGACTGAAGCATTGTTTTTGATAGCAACAGGATGCAGCTGCTGTGGGAAAATAGTGGACCAGATGTGAAGACCTAACAGGAAAGGCAGGATTTGCTTGCAGTGTTGTGAGCCCTGCCAGGCATTTGGGCTGAGCTTTATTACACGGTTCCAGATTTGGGGTTCCCCATGTGGTGATAAACTCATACAAGCAGCATTGAAGGCACTGGAATATTTCTGGTTTTCTTGTTTCCTTTGTACTATATGTCCTTCCTCATTAGAAATGAGAGGATCCCATTTCCAGCTTAGGATGCATGAGTGAGAACAAGGACAGAAAGATAAGAGAATTGTGCAAAGCCTCATCCCTCTGTTTTTTATTACCCTTGTCATCTATCAAGAGACTGACTGCTTCTCTTATTTTTGCTTTTTTTTTTTTTTCCTCCAGCATATTTGTAAATGTTATTTACTTATTGTCACTAGCTCCTTTGGGCTGTCTACTTTAATTTTATATCACAAATTGTGACCGGCAGCATTTTGTTGCTGCTGATTTCTTTATTAATTTGTATCTTACTGCTCCAACAACAATCAACAGTCCTATAATTTTTTGCTTCATTTTGGATCAAAATCTCACAGGAATATTGATAGTATTCCAAGATGTGCAGGGTTGGGAAGGTACTGTGGGCATTGCTATGGCATATGCACACTTCTGTTTCAAATGCTTCTTTCACATGAAGGAAAAAATTATGCAAGAGTATTATTATCAGCATTATCATATTTCTCTTTGCATCACTAAGCATCATCATTGGCACGTTCCTAAAATATACTTTAATTTTGCTAGCATCTAGAGTCTCTATAGTTCAAGTATGTTATATAGACCTAATAGAGCCAATTTTACAAAGAGAGTTTATGCCATCAAGATTATTATTCTACTCATGTGACTGGCCTCACCAGGCTTCTCTAGAGTCAACATGTCCATGTTTTATGTGCCACTGAATTGGATATCTTCTATCTGTGAATACTGTAATGACATTAGAGGTTTGACTCTTTCTCTATTTAATACTCTGCTTCTAACAGTTCTCATTCTTAATTTTTTTAATTTGGACCATCACATTATCTGCAACCAGCCTCTAAACCTGAACGTGATGATCTGATGATTAAAAATTATTGAAATCATCTTCTCTTTCCATGAGTGATCTTTTTAAAATACCCATGTCTCATCACAAATAAAATTTGTAAGAACAATTCTTAGTCCTGTCTTTGTGTAGTAACGCTAATAAAAGCAATAAAAAAGGGGTTTTTTCTGTCATAAAAAACTTGTTTGTGTGTGCAGAATAGGTATTTAACTATATTATGGGATGTTTTTTCATGTGTCTTTCTAGGGATGATGAAGAAGTTATATTCTATGAAGGGAAGTTCTCCAGACATGTTTGGCTACAGGGATCCCTAAAAGGCATACAGTATTGCAGCAGCTCTGAGTTTCTATTCTTTTTTACTAGCATGAATTCAAACTACAGTCTCTACAGTACAATATATTATATTAAAATATAAAACAGCCATAACTGAGGGGAATAAGAGGAAGGACGGCCAGAAATCTGTGATACTAACCCAAAAGAATTAACTTGTTTTCAAATGTATTTCGTTCCTATAAGCTTGAATTACCATCTTTAAAGCACCATTCTTTCTCCTAAAAGTATTAGTCAGGCTACAGGAGCTGAGAGATAAAAATAAGATTGGGTAAATATGCCTGTGGCTCAGATCAACATCCATTAAGTAAGAATCTGCCTGTCATTGTGTCTGTTTTGTATGCCATCACTGTTGATCCTTGAGTGCAGGGATTCATGGCATTATCACAGTTTCCTTCTCTAGACCTAAATGCTGGCTTCACCATGATTTGTTTTTTTATTATTATATAGTAGGAAAATTGAATGACTCACACTGCCCACACACACTGGCTGATGCATTTGTGCACAGCAGTCAGAGCCAAGGGTTGTCTAAATGATACACAGGGTGGTGTTTTGAAAATTCATGTTAAAATGAGATCCCCCTCTCATTTCTAAATTACTGTTCTTCCTACTTGCAAATGCATATGAGGCATCCACACTAGGAAACAAGCTTTCTTGCTACACCAGGGCTGACCATTCAAATAAGGACTTTTTTTTCCCCATCGCATGGTCAATTTCAAGATAAATAAAATCCTTCTCTGTAGGATTTGTTACTCTAGAAATATACAGTGAAAACATCATAAAAATGCTATTAACGACTATTAATTCTTAAGGGGTTTAGAGTAATTTCTGTAAAATGCTATTACATTTTTAATGAACTTGTTTAGGTTTTTTAATAGATGTTAAAGCTAGAAGGGACTACTGAATCATTTCATCTGACCTCCTGTATTACTCATAAAATAGCATCCAGTTAGTCCTGTCTTGATCCCATTGCATTTTTTTGAGTCACATACGTCTTTCAGTTTCAGCTCATTCATTCTGAGGGATCCCTGGGTATTATCGCTTTTCAAAAATATGGATGGATGTCACATTTGAATTGGAAAGAAAGGAATCCTAGTGCTGCTCTCCCAAAGAGGGGAAAAAAGACAGAAATTATGAAAAATACAATTCTAGTAAAGCACTGCAAAACATAGAAATATTGATTACCAAGATTCCTCTTAATATGTAAAGATATAAATTGTCATCTGTTGTCCCCTAAGCCTTAACAGTCTGTCCCATGGCCTGAACTAATTATAGTGACCTAATTAGGCACAATTGTTGAAACTACCAGGTCTCAAGACCTCTTGTATGTTTGAGGTATCTACTTTAGTATGAAAAATTTGTATCCCGAAGTGCCTAGTTTTCTTCATTAATTAATGAAGGAAGGTGATTAGCTTATCTGAAGACAGTTGTGTTTGGGTAGATGAATCTTATTCACAGTAACTTGGTATTTAGCAGTCAAAAGGAACAAAAATTAGAAGACCATTATGTAGCATTTCTCTGCTTCACACAAAGTTCTTCAATAGAGCAAGTATGAGATCCTGGGATAAGCTGTAAACATAACCTGTTAAAGGGTCTGACAGGTCTTGCTGTCCTGCCTTGAAGAGAAAGTTATCATGAGGAACAGTCTAAAACAGTTGCTTATTTCAGAGTGTTATGTTCTACCACCTGTTTTTGAAAACTGTTTCCTTTTAAAATAAAGATCCCCTCCTCCTCTCCCCTGTTCCCTTTTTGGCGGGGAGAGGGTTGCATGTGTTTCCCAGTGCATGGGCACTGCTAGCACCTCCCATGGGGGCATAGGGGAGAAATGCTTTCGCAGCCTCTCGGCACGGCACACCACGGGCGAGTGAGCAGCCCTGGCAGGGCCGCGGCAGGGGCTGCAAGTGGGGAGTGGCAGCCAAAGTGGGGGCCAGCCACTGGCTCAGGGCTGCGGGGGCCTCTGGCAGTTTCAGGCGCCAGGAGAGGGTAGTCCTGTGGCCTTCCCCTTGCGTCACAGGTGGGAAGTCTGGCGGCACGGGTGGGCGCAGGTCCTGTCCGGTAGCAGCAGGCCCAAGTGGCTGTTCTGCCCTGCCGCCATCACTCTGGGTGGCTCGTGGTGGCACCCTGGACCCACCAGTGGCAAGCAGTGTGCATGCCTGGCCATGGCACCTCGTGCTGCTCCCAGCAGAGTGCCCAGTTGCCGTGAGACCACGCAAGGGCCTGGCAGAAGAGTGGAGTGCAGTGGCCATGGCAGCTGCAGGCCTCCAGTGGTGGCGCCTTCTCATTCCCCCAGGCTCTCCAGGGGCGCAGGGATGGTGATGGAAGCAGCACGAGTGTGGCTGAAGTTGGCCATGGTGGCACTGCAGGCCCCAGGAGAGTCTGCTGCTGTGCTGGCATGGCGGGGCGCCGGCACAGGGGCCGGTGGGGGCAGCACGGGGAGGCCAGGGGAGCTGCCATTGCCGGCGGCCACATGGAGCAAACAAAAGGAAATGTTCATGGGCCTTTTTGGGCAGAAGCGGGTCAGAGCCAGGGCAGGGTGAGCTCGGTTGGCAGCCAAGATGGAATGACACATGGCCACGCCTCTTGGGGCACATTGAGAGGCAAGACAGAAGGGCGAGGGAAGGCCCCAGAGCTCTATAAAACAACAGCCAGGGCTTGTGGCACTTCCTGTTTTATCGCTGCCTCGGTGGGAGAGCAGCCCCTTCGCTGCTCGGATTTGCCACAGCCATCATTATGCTTCAGTCTCGTGGTTCCAACCCCTCCATCTCCCTGCCGCCTGCCTACAGCTGACCACCAGCCATTTTCAGCATCCCGGGAAAAAGTCTGACTCCAGTCTGCCACCTTACCATTGGTTTGCCTGAACCCTGAACCCAGTCCCTGGTCCTTGGGAAGCCACGGTTTCTCCCCTTCACCTCTAGGTGACAAGCCCCAGCAACTCGTCGCGGATCCCTACCCCAAGTGACCCTAGTGGTCCCTCGGTAAATCCCTGGACCTCCGACTTCCCATGGCAGACTCCCCACTCCTGCGGTGCCCCCCGCGACCATCACAAAGTAACTGCACCCCCATCACCTCGTGTGGAACCACCTGCACCCCCTGCAGCTTCACAAGCATCACTGCACTCCAGGGCATTATCAGTTATAATGTGGTTTGTTTGGTTTTTGTTGGTTTTCTCTGATTTTTTCATTTTAATTTATCTTTCTTTTAATTTTTATTTTTACTACCTCATATACAAATTTACATATTGTATTTTGGTAATAAAATTTCTTATTTCCTCATACAGCTGATATCTCTTAATTTTTAAAATCATAAACTGTCCAACCCAGGACACAGAATTAGAAGCACTTAACAAATACTAACGAGAAAAATGCTTGTCCTGCAACTGACTCCTTAAAAAACAGAGTTCTGCAGGAAATAATTCTCTCTCAAGACTTTGTCAGCATCTATGCATAGCCATGAAATTGTGGGGTCAAACTATTATGAGCTAAAAAGCCAATAATCCAGCACAGCACAGTGCAGCCTTCATTATCCTCCGCTCTTGCTCAAATCACGGCTGCACTTGAGTGATGGCTGAGCCCACTGACAGTATCCTCAAATTGCTAACAAGCCACACAGCAGTGCAAAGTAGAACAGGTGCCATGAGTGGTCATACCTCTGCTATTTTTAAGGAAAGAGCTGGAAGGGCAAATACACTGGCTTCTCGCTCCAAACAAGGCAAAATTTGAAGAATGACTGGGCAACCTGGAACCTGTGAGATGTAGAGGATTATGTTGAAGACTCTGCAGCAAACTTCAAATAGTTTTAGTCACTGTGCAATAACCTTTCTTTGACACTGTGTGCCCATGGTATTTAGTTTAGCTTTGGGTTTCTCATTTACACCAAGCTCCCAGGGAGCTGTATCCATCGATAATGCCTTCTTTTATCCCTGATTGGTTAAAATACTCCATCCTAAGCAAGTCCATCTTAGTTATATATGCCATCATCAACTCCCATCTGAATTGTACCAGTGCATTTTATTTGAACATTAAGTAATCAGACCTTCAGAGACACCTGCTAGCTGATTACAATAAACAAATTATATTACTTTCTTCACTGACTCTGCAAAATATTGAATTAAGCTCAAGATTGCAGTGTTTATATTCAAAGTCCTCCTGGGACCTCACAAAGTTCTGTCACAATGAAGCCTTATGGAGTAAGAAGAAAAGTTACTTGCCTGAGAAAGAATTGCTTCACGGAATAGTTTGCAGGTCCTGAATCCCATCAAGCATCTCACCACTTCCTTCAAAGTGTATTTTATACTTTCATATCTTTTGATGGCAGTAAAACTACTACAGTGAACACATTCTAGAGGTTGCCATCTCTGATAAAAGTTGTCATCTTCAGATGGGTAAATAATCATACAAATTACAATAATTCTTCCTTTGCTATATATTTTTCAGCTATTCTTTTCCTGACTTTTATTGCTGTTGGATCAACGGAGTGGACCAGAGAAAGTATTGGCAAATAATCTCTTTTGTCCATAATGAAATAAAAATGTAATATATACTGCAACTAGCTTGCTTGTATCAGAAGTCATAATTCCTCAGGCAGGCACATGAAAGACAGATTTTCTCCAGTTCACCTCTGCTTAGGAAGGATTCAATTCTTCCCTTTCTCCACCAAAACACTCCCAAAGTTTATTACTAACAGAAAAATTATATCTGTAATAATATCATTTTCCTACAAGGTAGTACCCACTAGGAATAACAGATTAAATAGTATTCAAGCTTAGCCAACTGTTAACACACACCACAAGAATCCTTTCCTGCCAAGTTTGACGATTCTCTCTGAGTTTTTACAGAGCCTGTTTCACAAAGGTGCTAAGTGGCTTTGCCAACCTTTCACATATAAGAAACTGAGGAAGGAGGGACAGAGAATGAGAGAGAGACAGAGAGAGAGAGGGAGGAATGAAGATGTACAAATTTTACTGTCTGTTAATTACTTACACTAGTTGTGCACAGGGATTTTTCAGAGATGTCAGGGATTTGCAGGATCATCTCCTCCAGATTCTATGCTTTCCTCTTGGCTTTTGACCACCTTTTGGAGAGTGTTAGCTCCAAAGGCTGAATTTCAAATTGTTGACTGATGAGGGTCAAGGCAGAGTGACTTTCCAGTGAAATAGTCACTGGAGACAGCCCTCAGAGCATAACAACCATCAACAGCACTTCCTAAAAAGCCAAGGCAGTGGAACAGCAAGCAGTGTTCCTGAAACCAAATTCATCAATGTCAGTGTTGTCCTTGCTAGCTCAGAATGCCCAGCTTTTAGCTGGCATATTTATTATTAATTATTATTAAATTTATTTATTTAAGTGTGCTTTGCATAGATAGACACATTGTCAGTCACCGAGGACTTAATATCTAAATTAGTTAGGACAAACAAACACAAGATGAAACAACACTGTAGCTGAGAGGGTGTGAGGGGATTACTAATGAAGAGAGAAACAGACAATTGTTTGAAGTGATGATTTATTTGAGTCTTTAAAGAAGAACCCATGGATTTTAAAGACAGTGATTATGACCATTATTATAGTCTAGGACAACTGTTTTATATGATGCTAAAATCAGGCTGTAATGTCAAAATGGACATGCACTGAAATATTTCAACCTAGGTCTTGAACCAATTTCACAGGTGGAATTCAATTCTAAGTCTATTCACCCCTTTCTCTGATTATTTTGCTTCCTGATGAATTAAAAAAAAAAATCAGAGTATGCCCACTTCAGGTACGAAACTCGTAGTGTAATTAGCCTTACAGGATTTTAGTGAGCTTACTATTAAAAGGGCTGGAAGTAGAAAGACAGTTGTAGAATTAATATTATATGTTTAGAGTAACTGAGAATGATAATAGCTATTAACAACAAAGCACTAATAGATAAAACCGGGAATGAGTAGAGCACGAAGGCCAAATGAGGTCTAAAATGTCTTTGGCTCCTTATTAAAGAAAGGCTTTTATCTGAGGTCTTTTCCACTTCCAGATAAAATAGACCAGCAATTTCTATCATTTATTAGATAAACCAGAATCCATTCTTCAGTGGGTGACTACAATATATATTTGAATTCTTCTAAAAAATGATAAAAGTAGTAGAAAAGTACAAGGACTCCCAAGCTTTGAAGGTCAGCTACTTCACCCTGGAGCATCATGTAGACCTGGCAAAAACAACTGACAAAGAAATTACAGGTGAACATGAGATTTCACAAAGGTTATTTTATTGGATCTATTCCCTCTTAAATATATTCTTAAAAGATTTCTTTTAATCTTGATCCTGCTGTCCCTGTTGGTGGCCATCTCAAATTGGTGATGCTTCATATTCTTTCTGTAATACCAAAGCTGTGCTTTAGTAGAGGTTCCCTAATGCCCAAAATGGCTCATAAAACACCGGGGTTTCTGGTTGCTTTACATCAGATTCTGCAGATGTTTTACTGTCAGCATATGAGCTGAGTCTAGCTTGTCAGGTGTAAGTTCAGCTTAATAGTTTTATTAGGATTCAGGAAAGGAGCATTTAGAAACAGAAACCAAAGCTGGAAGCCACAGGGCAAATATTTTCAATGTCTGCTATTCTTTGTCATATTCCTCTTCTTTTGGAAGCAGTATTCTTAGATTTTTATTGTATGGCTTCAATTCAATCTCTGAAGTGCGTTTTTATATCAAAGAAATACTGGGATCTAGTGTCACGGGAAACAAGATGCTCAGTTTATACAAGTAGGAACCTCCCTTTCCTGGTTGTAGCTACATAGCTCACTTTACCCCCTGCAAAAATGACTTGTGGCACTGACAGCAAATTCTGATAGAAAAATTATGTTGGAGAAGCATTCAGTCTATTTTCGCCCGCTTGTTATGAACTCTAAGTCCTAGAAACAAGAACCATACCCATGTTATTAAATATCCCTACCAGCAATCCTATCTATGTGCTACTGGCAAACCACTTCAGTGTGACTCCTTGGAGCATATTTCTCCCATTCTGCAGTCTCAAGAACCTGCCAAAGACACATGCTTATTTCTTGTTAGATCTCATTCAAGCACATTTGAGACATTGCTCCCAGGTCCAGAACACATTCTCCAGAGAATGTGATATATTTTTTTCTTATGTAGACTTAATATTCTTATCCCCATCAAGACAAAAATGGAAATCTACAAACACCCACAGAAAGAGTTATTTTAATCATGTGCATTTGCAGGAAAGTCCCAGGATTCAGGGGGCTTCATTATGATAAGGAAAATAGTAGGAAGAAGTCCTTATCAACAATAATAGATGGATGTTGTTCAAAAGCAGACCCAAGGTCTGAAGATGCTGATAAGTCATTTTCCACGTACAGGCATTTAATAGACCACAACTTTATGCTTTGAGAAGATAGGATCATAGAGAAGTTCTCTGCTTGGGATCTATGCCTAAAGAAAGGGGTTCCCATGTGTAGTGCACAGAATGTCTTAGCACAACTGCCTTATGTAGCTCTTCCAATCCTGCTCTCATGTTACCTCTGTTACAATAGTATGACCATAATACTGGCAATAGACCCCACTGTTTAATTTGCAAGCATTACTTGCCAGAAGACTATTGTCTTTTCAGTTCTTTGTTTAGTCCCTATCTGCTTTCCCCATTCCTCCCACATCCTCACCTCAGGGTGGGGGTCACATATTCCTAAAAAAGAGAGTATCTCCTGTCCCATTTTCACCCCAGCAGAATCTGCCCTCTGACCTAGAGACCATGAAGGGCAAGTTTTGGACTTTAGCAAACAAGTCCTGCTTATGGACTCAAAGCATTCACTCTGTCTCCATACAGCTTTGCAGGGTGCCACACGGTTTCGCCCCCTAAATTTGGGACTCGCTTGGAGTCTCTGTCACTTACCTGATGCACATTATAGTCCCTGCCTGCCATAATGCACAAGAACCTGGAGTGGTAAGCTGTTTGAAAGGAAAGTTTGAAAGGTAATAGCCACATTCAGCTCTCCAGTGTATTTCTTCCATTCATGAAGAATATAAAGAAAACCTATAGAAAACTAGAAAGCTTATTTTTAAGAAACTATTATGTCTCACCAAATAAAGCATAGACCACTGTTTTTGAATATTTTTCTAATAACAGTTAAATGTAAGACTCGAGACGCATTAAAAAACTTTTTATTTTATGCTGTGGAACCCATTTTGATGTTTCCTCCTGCTTTTAACTATAGATTGTATGTGACACTTGATAGCTTGTACGACCAGCATCTTGTGGGGTAACTGCTTTATCAAGGTGTCTATGGTATATCAGTGTACATGGGATGAATAGAAACAGCCACGCAGAGAAACATAATGGATGAAAAGACTAGGGCATAAAAACAGCAGTTCATGTTACGAAAACGGAGCAAACTTGAGTCCATGCTTAGCTTTGAGCATAAAGATGACTCAGTGGGTCGCAGTGGCTACACTGATACTGTTGAATGAAATGGACCAGGGCCTGTACTCTGGACTGAGACCAATAATCCCTGCACAGAACATATCAATGTAGCTTAATTATCTTCCGTGTAAAGTACAGACTATGGCCAAACCCTGCTAAACTCTGTTTTAACCCTGCCAAAAGCTATGCTAACCATTTAACAGCATGCAGACCCCCGGACTATGGCTCAGGCCTCTCCTCCAGCCTTACTCCATTTTCTAATATAGACTACAAACTACAGTAGTATAGTAGTATAGACACGACCACAGAAAATATGCAAGTTGTCAAAGGCAAGGATGGATGTGCAAACACATAGACCTGTTCACAATAGATCTTGCAGACCTCTGGAGGCAACTGGAAGATCTCTATGTATTGTCACAGAAATAGATTAAAACAATTAATTATGTTTTGCTTCTGTACTTGATAGTGGTTAGGTCTGTTTTCAGAGGAGAAAAACCTGCATGCTTTTAAATATTTAATGTTTTTAATTTATTTTCTCTTCTGTAATTAATTGTAGATGCCTCTTTACTTACATGTAACTAAAGGGAAGAAAAGAGGTGACTTTCTGAATAAAATTTCAGGAGCTATTGTTTTAATCTGAAAAACAAGGGAGTCTGAAATGGACTGATTAGATTTTAAAAACTGCAGTAAAACGAGAAAAGTCTGAACAACAATAATGGAGGTTTTCTGACAATCACAACTTGCAGTAAAATCTTTTTTTAATGAGACAAAAAGTTAGGCAAAAAAGCACAAGAAAAAAGAGTCAAGAACATTCTGCTAAGAAATTTGATTCGAACACTGGAACTTTCTTCTTTGCAGACAAAAATGTGTCTTTAAAACATGTGCAGAAGGGAGTACAAATATAAATCAACTATAGCCTAGAGTTGTATAGTCAATACCACAGTACCACCTTGTGGGGAAATAAAAATGGCTTCAGTATTGACTTCTTCCACTGCACATTTTCAGGAAATACCCATCATATAAACATAAAATTGTATCTAAGACAAATGAAACAGACTCAGACCTCATCAGTGTATGTGATGCATGACTTCTCCTAGTGTCAAATTACTTTTTTTGAAGAATCCATGTTCCAGATAAAATCTTTCAGAAGTCTACTGTAAAAACTTCCTGAAAGAAAAATGCCTCCTTTTACATTTACTTGCACTCCTTATTTGACTTCCATTTGCTGCAAATTTATTTCTCTGTTACACTGAATCAGGAGAACAATTGCATAAGGCATGTCAAATTCCACCCCCACAAAATGCTTTGTAAATTTAAAGGCTATGACACAAACAAACTAATCCCAAGATCTTTGAGATGATTTTTTTATTGTTTTCCTCTAACTGATGTAGATATTAGAGACAGTAATATTCCTGAGTACATCTGAAGAAATAAGGTTATCAAATCTTCAGATACCCAAAGGGAATTATCACCTGCTTTCCTCCATTTCTTTCCCATAGTGAAAGAAATTTGTATGATTAAGTAATTGATGGTTGTCAGAAGAAATAGTTGCCCAGCCGTCATATTTTAAGAGTTCTATTAAGTGCAATTTTCACACTTTCAAATATAACTTCTTATAGACATCTCTGAATTTAATGTCCCTAATAAAGCAGAGCAACTAGTTCTTTCTTTCCCAAGTTGTTTGTGTGCTAACCAACAGGTGGATGTGGGGAAAAGCAGTATTTGGGGGGGGGGGGGGGGGGGTTTGTTGGACTTTTTGTTT
>VXBA01002157.1:280091-292622 GCA_013399895.1 Serilophus lunatus | reverse complement strand
TCACCTGCTTGCCTTCTTGCTGTGGAAAACCTCCCATTAATGGAAACAGTGCAGGATCAAACTCACAAGGAAGGAAAAAAAAAAATTGTACCCCGGTTTACTCTACACACAAAGGTAGGCTGTGAATTTAAACATCTGGAGTTTGGGGACTCATCCACTTGCATCTATTCTACTGAGTCTGACACTGCCTTTAGCTGGGCTGGAATCAGATTCCAGTAGTGGGATTCTGCCCATCTCACTTTAAGTAACCAGAAATTAGGTAAGCAGTCCAGTTGTCCACACATAATTATCTAGGATTACTTCAAATTCCCCAGAATAGACTTCCTGGGCCTTCAGCTTGTGACCTGCATCACATTTACCAGCCCAACAGAGAGATCACAGAATCTTTGTTGGCCTCCAAAGGCACTAGATGGCTTTGAATGGGAAGCTGAATCGAGCCCTAAATGTCTAATTGAAGTTTGTCACATGGGCTCTGTCTACATTCAGGAGAGAAAGAGCCATCTCCAAAGACTAGTTCATCATGTCCTAACATATATGTCTATGACAACTGGGAAGAAATATCCTCTGAAGATGCCTGTCTTTCCTTACTGATCAAAGAAGGTATTTTGAAACCAGCTTTCAGCTGATCACATTCTGCTGAAATTAAACTGAAAGCTAATGTATAAAAGATTATAGACTTTCTCCCTATTTTTGCTTCCAGACAATGCACTCTGGGTTGCACATTGGGCAAACTATTTGTATTATGTCATCTGAGCTGTAATGTATACATTATTCCAGGATACCAACCAGCTTAGATGCCATCATCAGTGGTGACAGTAAGTCCTGCCTTAATCCACAGCAGTAGCAGCAACTAAAGTCTGATTGCCAAGGACTGTTCATGTGCATGGATAGTGCCTCTGCACTCACCTGCTTTTTTAGGATCCCATATTTTCTTCCCAATGCAGGCAGCACCTCTCTTCTCCAAACATGTATTTCATTTGCCAGGAAAACATCAAAACTGATGCCTCTCAGCATATTCTCCATCTCCACAAACACCATTGAAGTCATGGTGTCACACAAATTCCCCAGGTTCAATCTCCACATTCCCAGTCTCCCTCAGGGTGGATCTGTCACACATCCCAAGAGTAGATATCCTTCCAGAGGATGTAGAGCTTCGGCTGCTGCCACCACTCACCACATTGACCTTAGAGGGCCTGCAGTGCCACCAGCTATATATGGCCCTCAGTCTGTGTCTCAGTTTGACAACATTTATGCAATTTTAAACCTTAAGTAAAAAAAAAATGGCACAAAAATATAGGAAAACAGCTCTTTAATTAAATATATATATTTAACTATATATTAGGGCATGGAATAATAGTAATTAAAAAAAAAAAAAAAAAAACAAGAGAAAAGAAAACCCTCCCTTCATCCAAACTCTAAGTCCAGTCTTGTGAGTGCAGCTTCTGCAATGAAGATGAAGGAAATGACTCGTGCCAAGAGGTAACTCAGACAGGAACTTCAGGCAGATGCATTCTCACCAACATTCCAAGCTGAAAAAAGAAAGGGAAGGGAAGAAACTCCATGGTTGTGGCTCCCTTCTTTCCAAGGGGTCCACGCTCCCATTCAGCAACAAGCAGCTAAGCTGCTTACTAGGGTGCCATGATAAGAGAGAGACAGCAAGACTCCCCACTGCCTTCCACGCTGAGAACTGAAGACAAAGGTCTCACGTGTGTGTGGGCGAGGCAGTTTCCTCTTCCGATTCCCAAGAGCTGCTGCATGGCAGACGTTCCCATGAGTCCATCGGCTCACCCTCCCCACCCAGCTGCATCACGAGGCCAGGGCCAAGGCCAGCCTGTCCCGGAGCTGCGGGCCATGGTCACCACCAGGCCAGGGCACCGCTGGGCTGGGGCACCCTGGCGCCAGTCCAGCACGGGCAGCCGAGGAACGGGCCACGCAGTCCCTGCACAGAACAGCCCCATCGCACATGCACGCTGCCAGCCCAGGGTGTGCTGCCCTGCTGCCTCATCACACAGCTGCCGCTGCATTCTCCCCACCTCTGGCAAGTGAATCCCCGCCTGCCACCAGCACTGACCCAGCCCAGGCCCCCCAGGGCAGCTGCCATGGCACAGAGGGCATCATGCAGCTTGAGGTATGATAGGCGGAGGGGAGGCCCTGCAGGGTGCCCACACCTGATCCTGTATCATGTCCTCCAGCATGCATCTTGGAAAATAGAAAAAATTTCCTCCCAAACAGAAAAAACCTACACCATAGTCTGCAACAAGAACAGATTTTCTCATGCAAAACAACTACATGTCTCAATGGCACCATTTCAGGCTCTTCGAAGCTGTGTTTGGAGTCTTCTCCCACAGTTGTGAGATCTATGTATTTGATTTTTTTTACAAAAGTTCCTATTCCTTCTTCCTCATGAGTAGGGCTCAGTTTAGATTCCCAAGAAAGTACAGACCTCCAAGTCTCATCAAAGTAAATGAATTAGACAATGAAATGCCTTTGAGAACTTGATCTACCTAACCACAGAAAGAAGCTATATGGGCAGTGGCCTCTCTGCATTCCTACACAGACTTTTCCAAGATGCAAGCTGCAGTGCAACATGTAATCATAGCAGTGGTGAAGGGGCTTTGCAGTTCCCCCTAAACTCCTTCATCACTTGACAAGAGGCAGTACAAGCTTCTCATCTTGACAAATTAGTGCCTGATCTGAAATACTTGCACTCTGTGTTATTTTTAGATTTTCAGTTGCTCAGCTTTAATGTTTAGGGGTTTTTTGGGAGAAAACCAAATTCTATGCTGGAATGACAAAAAGGAGATAGAAGAGAAATAAATATCACTGTTACAAGCACTTCTTATCCCATAGTTCAGTCACTGCAACAAATTACCTTTCAAAAACTTCTGCCCGAGAGGATTCAAACATTCATCAAATATTCGTCTTCCAAAGATGTCATTTTAGGACAATATGAATTGGGTGTTCTCCATCCTCCCTTATTCCACGTTGCATGAAACCCTGAGAATTCAGTCAAGTCAGGAAGAAACAACACATTCATTGGACTCCTCCCCTTGCATCAATAAATGGTGAATGACACAGGGTGGAGCAACACTAAGGGGAATGATCGAGACCACATCCTATGTAAAACTCTCAATGTCTGAAGCTGAGTTCCCCACTAGAAGAAAACACTGATGAGTTAAAACTCTCTGAGATTTTAAAGAAATTGAGCCTTATTGAAGGGAGTAAATTTATTAATTACTAGGTATGAAAGAGAATAATGATTTTGCATTCAGCAACTTGACCGTCACTGAGGAGAAATTCTCACAAGTGTCATTAATATCTAATGTAATGGTCTGATAGAGATATTTATGCTCACTGAAGAATCATAAGCTTAATTATAAGTTTAAATACCATAACTTGCTGGGCTTATGCAAAAGTTAACTTGTGCCTTACCAAGTTAACCGGTTCAGCACTCCTATTACATTGATCTGTTGGAGCCATGGCTACAGTAATGGCCTGAAGAAAACTGCCTTTATGAAACACTCAGTTACCGACAGTGGTCAAGTACCATCTGACTGGAAGTTACTAGAGGAAATGGAAAAGTATCTGGTAATTTATCACTTCCAGTCTCACTGCAACTTCTTAGTGTATGTGCACTTGAGATATGTTAATCTTTATCCTCATTATGTGATCAAGAACACTTTCCCCTCCTACTTCCAGTGCTCCCGTGTTTCATCATATTCCACCTACTTGTGTGTCTGGCATAAAACATGTAAGGCTGTCATCTCTCCCAATATTATTTAAAAGTCATAACTGCAAGAATTCACTTCACTTGCTCTGATTCATCAGTTGAAGCTTTAAAAGATGAAAGAGAATGACATTCCTTCTCCAAGAAACAGAAAAATAAAAATCTCTCCTGCCTCCAAATTTTACTTCCTACTTCAGAACAAGGCCTTACTCATATACTTCAATGTAATTTTTACTAAATCTTAAGAACATACCAGTTAATTTTAATGTATGCTTAGCTAAAAAAATACCATTATAAGAATTCATTACATTACTTACACTTTCAATGGCACATTTGGTCAACATACGATTGCAAGAGGTCTCCTTAGCCAGTGAATACAGTACTCTACTCTCACAAATAGTTATGACAATGCGCTGCCCCGCCGCCACCACCCCAACCCAGCTGCACCACAGCGGGGAACACAGGCTGGTACCAGCGCAGCTGCCTCATCTATTTCTCTCTCCCAGGGGGAAAAAAAAGTTTTAAAAGACAAACACACCTCCCAAACCCCCATTTAACCCATAACAGACAAATAAATGATTTTGCTAATCAGGTGCCACTCAATGAAGTGACTTGCCCCACTTGCAAGGAGTCTTTACAGGTCTCCAATCTGCATGCATTAACAGGATTCTTGTGCAAAAGGAAGCTTCTTTTTACTTGAACATCATTTTCCATCAGTAGTGTTTACCTCCACCATATCTTTATCTTTCCAATCCCTTTAAACAGAGACAACATATATCCTCTCTGTCTCACAAGATTAAACATGCCAAGTTGTTTTATAGTTCCTTTGTGGTAAACCCTTTCTAATCTTGACCATCTTTGTAGCTTTTCTCAACTAGTTAGCAACTAGTTAGGTCTCAAATCACTTTTCTTGGAAAGGAAATAACCAACACCAGTCTTTCAGATGAAATCTGTATAACCTTGTATAGCTTTATTGGATATATCATACAAATATATAAGCTTGCACGTTTTCTAGGTGCACTATCTATAAGATTCAGTCCTCCTAAAACCATTTAAAACATGCAAGTTGTAAACTTCTTCACTTCTTCCTAAGAAGTCTCTTACAAGATAATAAGCTCTTATGAGTTCTCAAATTAATTCAAGAACTTGCACTCTTAATATTTTAAATATTAGCCACTTTACTTCTTTCATCCTTGGAGTCATCTAATTTTTCCCATTTGATATTCTTATCCTTCTCTCCATTAACTATGCTGTCCAAACTCGTGTCTTCAGAAAAATTGTCACTCTCCTAATTCTCTTATCAACATCGTTAATGAAATTATTAAGAAGGTTCCTCTCAAAATTCAATCTTTAAAAAAAAATCTATTAGTAACTTCATTCCAATACTTCCCTTTTGATAGTCCCTACCGTCTTCTGACTACTCCCCTACTCTCCTTACCCGCTTTCAGTTCTTTTAATGATTCTTATCATGTCCAGCTTAATTAACAATTTCCCACAAGGCAATATATCAAATACATTCAAGATTAAATAGTTCTATCCATTCCCTTTGCCTAAAAATATCACCAAATTTATCAAAAATGATCTTTTGTTAATCTGAGATAATCTACATTTGATTAAAAAGATGTGACATTTCATTCCATTTACCTCCATGCTCTTTATTATTCTCTCCTTCACATTTAGGATTCAGGATTAATGGTCACATGCCATTCCGAGGTCACTTCTACCAATGTCTGAGAGCCATAGCAGATCAGCAGATGTTCTGATATCTAATGTTTACATTCTTCGGACATTGTATCATAGTCTGGACATGCTCTATTAATAATTTCATAATCCACAGTTACCTAGTAACATTTGTTCCTTTCTCTAACACATCTTCTATCAGCAATTTCATGTACCATATATTTCAAACCTCACAGTTCAACATCAGCCAGGCTACTGCCATCTGTCCCCTTCTTCTATGTGATAAATTTTTCACTATCTTTTTCTCACTGGCCACTTAGGCAAGCGCAGCTGCTGATAGGTGCAACAGAGGAAACATGTTTGTTTGGTTTCAAGGCTGCATCTAAATAATCTCCTGCCTTTACTTTGCTCTTATTGCACAATGCCTGCATTACATGTCTTCCCCAGTTCTCTTGGTGGTTTAGACTGCTGGAAAACTTTGGAAGATCTAACACGGCTCAGATTAGGAGATAAAATAAGGCTCAGAAACAATTGTGACCATTTGAGTTCCTGTAATATTCATACAAGAGAACTTCTTTTTCCTTTTACCAAAGTGACTATGATTCCTTGCATACAGTTGTGTTTGATATTTAGCAAAGCAGTTCATGCATTTATTTGGGTTTGGTTTTTTTTGGTTTTGTTTCTTAATATATTGTGGTGGTTTGAACCACTATACCACTAGGGGGCACAACAGTGATGAAAGACTGAACAGATTCAACAGCAACTAACAGATTTATTGTCTTGGGCTCTACCAAAAACCTTAGGGGATCCCCAGACCAAATACACACTATAACACCTGACAATGTCACGCAAAAAACCCAAAAAACCCAAACTGCTCCTCAAAGCCAGCTGGCCGTCCGAGAAGCAGAGGAAGAAAGGGAAGCTGTCTCTATGATGGTAATCTCCTGGCCCTTGGAGCCTCCTGCAAGATAATAATGGTGAAAAACACACACCACCACCACCCCCCCCCCAGGGACACCCATGGGGAAAACTATCACTTGCAGTTTGGCTGGCTTGGCTCCAATGGCGCCACACTGCTGCCTGTGCCAATGGAGGTGAGTGGAAGCGCGCCGTGCGATCTAGGAACTGTGAGGAGGGAAGCCGTGCTGCTCTTAGCTCAGGAAGGAGCCAAAAGACAGCAAGGACTTCCGTGTTCGGGCTTTTTATGCTCTGGAAGTCACATGGGAAATTTGGTGTCTTCTTCCCGGCCAGGCCGTCCCATGATTGGCCGTCTGAGTTGGGCTCCGCCCTTTTCCTGAGATCTGGCACTCTGGGCAAAAGGGCGGTTCCCGATGAAAACCATGCAGTCAGGGCCTGGGGGCACCATTAGCCCTGCCTGTGGAGCACTCACCACTCACAGGGATCCCCAGGAGGGATCCCCAGGGTGGCAGCATCACTCACAGCTATCCAGAGCGGCTGCTGTCACTGTGCGGTCACTGCCAGCACAGCACCAGCACAGGGCACCCGCTGCCACCCCAGAGACCCTGCAGGAGAGATCCCCGGGCCAGTAGGCTCACTCATGGCCATCCGGAGTAGCTGCCGTGCGGCCGCCCACCCCAGCCACCTTGGGTGGGGCTGCAGGACCCATGCCAGGCTCCTGCCAGCCACCCGCCATGGCCAGGACCCACACAGACCCTGCCGGGGCACTGTCAGCAAGGGAGGGCTGGCGGGCAGTCCGCACCGCAGCGCACAAATCCCGCCAGCCATCCCTGCCACTGCCAGAACCCGCTGCAGGCAACGGGGACCAGGGCCACCCAGGAACCAGCCAGAGCTGCAATCCTTCATGGCGGCGCGAGGCCGGCAGTGTCTGCCACCCCCTGCTCCAACCCAGAGCTGGGACAGCAAGGGCAGCCGCAGCCCAGCAGTGCCGGAACCGCACTGCCCGCGCTGTCCTGCCAGCCAGCCGCGTCCCTGCCGCCAACTGCAGGTCCGCAGGGGTCTGGCGCTGGCACTCACAGCACAGCTCCACCTGCCACCCTGTTCTGCCCGCCATGATGAATGGCCTCTCAATCGCAAGCATGCCAATTCTGTTCCTGTCTNCGAGGCCGGCAGTGTCTGCCACCCCCTGCTCCAACCCAGAGCTGGGACAGCAAGGGCAGCCGCAGCCCAGCAGTGCCGGAACCGCACTGCCCGCGCTGTCCTGCCAGCCAGCCGCGTCCCTGCCGCCAACTGCAGGTCCGCAGGGGTCTGGCGCTGGCACTCACAGCACAGCTCCACCTGCCACCCTGTTCTGCCCGCCATGATGAATGGCCTCTCAATCGCAAGCATGCCAATTCTGTTCCTGTCTCTCCGCCGCCGCCCCACTGTGCAACCCAGGCGGCAGGAGGACAGGGAGAACCCCTGGGGAAGAGCCCTGCCACTCTGGGAGCGACAGCTCTGTTCCCGCAGGACCTCCACTGCCATCCCTCCATGCAAAACCGGGCGGTGGGGGAGCAGGGGAGAACCCCGCTGCTCCGCGGACACTGCAATCTCAGTCTTTCCTTCATGTTTCTAAAAAAATTGGTTTTACAAACAGGCAAACAATACAAACACCCTCCCCTCTCCCCTTCCCCCCAAAAAACCCCACCCCAAACCCATAACATATATACATTTTATCATAAATGACAAGGCACACTACAAAGGAAGGAATTCATAGCTATTTAGAGGGGTTTTTAACACAGTATGGGGAAGTCTTTTCAGAAAGTGAAAGAAGCAATACGAAAACATGAAGCTTGCTGGGGCTGATATCTCACTTTATTTGGCAGAAGACGCCCTTGTGCTGATTCACAAAAATTTGCCAACCACTAATGCAAGACAGAATTGGAGAAAACATTAAGATTCATAGTGAAATCTGACAGACAAAATATTGCAACCTGCTCTTGGGAAATCTTGATGTGAGAGCTGAAGGAGTTACATGAGAAGAGTTGATTAGGCAACAACTCTGTCATGCTGAGCAACAGGAATCTTTTAGTATCTTCACGATGATTTGTCCTCGCCAGATATTTTCACTTGCCTTGGAATACTCTGAGGTCACTCCCATCTGGGATCTGAATTTGTATGGCATGTATTTCATGGTGTGCTCCATACTACTGGTCACTAGGGACTAGGTCTGGCCTTACACTTGCAAGGCAATGCACAAAATGGCTCGTTCACCAATGCTTGTCACTCAGTCATCCAAACTCATTATTGTCCTTTTAATTCCTTCAGGTTTCCTATGAATAGCATCCACCCAGACACTTTCCAACACACAGGTGAGATAAGTCTAATGACTCACAATCAATTCTAAAGGTGGTATCAAGATCTTTAATCACACAGGGTTCCCACAAACTGAAATTACATAATTTCATATTTATAGGACAATATTTAACAAGGAGAAAATAGAGTCAGTCTCGGCAGAAACATGAACTATTCCTGTGCTTAAATCTACAAGAGAACCTTTCTTATTGTACATACTCCAAATGTAGACACCATCCAATACCTTTCACCACTGCTTTCTAGTATCAATATTCCATTGCTTAAATTGAGACATTTTAGTCAACTGAAAAAACCCTGCATACACTGAAAATACAACACAAGTTGAAATCTTTTGAAGGAAGAAATCACTGAGCTTTTCTCAAAATTAAGTTAGTGAAAAATAATGATGGTTCACTCCTCTTAAAAACCTCCTACAACTGTCACATGTAGTAATTCTAAGGAAGTTGGAAAAAGAGTAGTCAGGATAATGTATCTGAACCTCTCTCTGTACTTGGGAAAATGTGCCCAGATTTTAAGATGTACAAGTTTGATGGTACATTTTTAAAAGCTAGGCTTTTGGGCCTAAATTTTGAGAGTTTAAAAGTTAGCATAAGTACCTCTGTGTTTAGCAAACATCTAAAGTTAGCTTGAGAAGTTTCTGTCTTTCACAGAGGCCTGAACAAGCAAGCTAAAGTTAAACAATAAACATCTGCTAACAGAAAAACACCTTAGAATGTGGCTATCTCAAAACATGGCTAGAGCTTTCTCAAAACACATCTGTAGCTCTGCACAAGCTAGGGTACCTAGATTTCTTGCACCATAACAAAGAGATTTTTCCTTTATCAAGCAGGTGCTGTTTTTGCAGATCTTTCTCATCAACAGCTCTGCCTAAAATTAAAATAATAGTCCAAGTTTCCCAAAATAAAAATAGATGAGCTAATGCTTCATCTCGTCCAATGAAATGGTTAACAACAAGTGTATCTGCCAATGAAACGCTAACGCACAGGTTTCTAAAAAGTATAAAAAGCTGTAAGTTTTCTCATTAAATGGCTTCCTTGACAAAACCCTAGCTAGAGTGTCTTTTATCTCCACGTGAACATCAAGATCTATACGACAACATAGAATTATGTGTACGCTGGATAAATTTTAGTTAAGTTTAGTTAAAATAAGTCTTGGGTCTGTTAAGCTGCCCATGTAGACTTTGTTTATATTTTGCAACAGACCTACTGCTGCATCTGAAAAAATACAGTTCTTAAACATGACAGGTGCTACAAAAAGCTCCACAGCAGTTGTCTCAGGTTTGAGCACTTGCTCATACTCTGACCATTCTATCCTAACGTTTCCAATAATCTTTATGTGGTCCCTTCCAGGAAGGAATGTGGACTTCCAAGTTCTAAATACAAGAGCACCTTTTCTCCAAGGTAAACACAGATCTCCAAGATAAAGGCAGATGCAGTTTTTCTTTTCCTTTTTTTCCTGTGTTTGCTTAAAAAAATATTTTAGGGCTTTACAACTTAGACCCAATCCCCAGCACAGCTAATTAAGACCGTGTCAGCCAGGAAAGAGTGGGGAGGGGGAGAAGAAATAATATCAAAATTACAACATCTTTAACAACCCTCCCGATATTCACAATGACATTTTGATAATGGTGATGACACTGCCTTCACAAAGAAAGAGCTCATTATTTTTGAGATACATATTTCTACATCAATTTCTAAAAGGAAATGAACCTTACATGCAACTCTAATTGGAATGCTCTCCTCTGCTCTCTTAATACTCATCAACAAAAAATAACAAAGGTAACAGAAAAATCTCTCCACTGAAATATAGAAGACTGCAACTCCCACTTGTTTGGTCTGTGAAACATAACAAAAAGCCAAATATTCAGTTACTTTTTCTAGAGATCAGCAAAGGCCATCCACTAAAGTAGAACCATCCACTTGGCCATCTTTCTGATGTAGTTCACCTTGCCCAATGCATAATAAGTGTCCCAACAAAGTTTAAAGATTTCTGCCTGATATCATGCTCATGATCACAACTAGGTATCAAGGCCAACAGTGATAGATTTTCACATATCCTTTTTGTTTTTTCATTCACTTCTTTTCCTTGGCTTCAGTTGACTTTATGCATTAGTTTTCTTAAACTTCAGTTTACAGAACTGAAGCAATTCTTTGAGCATTAAGAATTTACCTGAGAGGAGTCTGTTTTTCATCTGACCTGCAGTTTCTCAATACCTCAGAAATCCATATTCATCTTCCAAAAACTAAAATATTGCACACTCAGCAGCTGAGGCAGTAGCAGTTGCTTTTCCTTTAAGAAGTTGTCGGGTCCAGGTACAAGTGTGGTACTTCATGATTCTGTGTCACAGTATGACCAAGATGTCCACTCATGATGGCTTTTAAGAAAACAAAACTCAAATGCACCTCTAGGTATAAGAGGGTGCTAAATCCAAATCATCTGCAGACTACATATCTGGAGAGCATCAGGGTCAATATAAACACCCAGAACTACAAACAACCTGAGAAACTAGGGTCTCTGAATAGCCCCATTGCTAGATGAAGCAGATATTATCCAGATTTTGTGGTACCAATAAATTTTCCATGTAGAACAGAAAACTCTTTAGATCTTTCTAGACCAAACTATATCAGAAGATCAAAAAGCAACAGGAACTCAACTCGTTCAGCATATGAGTCTGCTTCCCACGTACATACTGTTCACTTGGGCGATGTAATTGCTCCAACTCAACCACCTCGCCATACTAGTTTCAACTCACACGCAACACAGTGAGCACGTACATGTATGTACCATGTTAGTTTTTCTGGGATTTTCTGGATCACTGAACATCTGAAAATCCCAGACCAATTACAAAAGGAAACAGAAAAAACCAAGAACGAAGCAAACAACCCGCAATGGTAATCTGTTGCAAAGTGCAGCAGCTCAGTCAGAGCACTTTGGCTTTTCCAACACCTGACCCACCATGGCATTAGGTCAGTGCCCATATTCATCCTTAAGCGTCTTTCCCAGGCTAGCCCTGTAAACCAGATCTATCTACATTTATGAGATTCCTTGTGAGGTACAGACATTCACTAGCATGCTAGCAGAGGAAGATCTGGGAAAGCTTACTAGATCTACTAAAATTACATACTATTAATAGTATTGTACAATAACATAACTTTTTATATATAGCCCCAAGGCTAAACGTATCTAAATGAAGCACAGCTGTTTCAGTGGAACACAGCAGCTCTGTTCACTCATCCCAGCATGGATTTCACACAGTGGACCGCCTCAAGCGTCGGCCTGGGACATTTACCACCAAAATATTGATGGGCTGCTCCAGCCAAAAGCGGACGCAGGAGATACCCCTGGGAAAGAGTGGGTTGGGACTCCCTTTAGTTGAGGAAAGGAGACGGAGCGGTTAGCGTATACATTCATTCCTGAGCCATATCCCTTTATTGCTATGTGTTTCTATCAATTGCTTAATCACCCTCCGCTCTGTGGCCACTCTCTTACACACAGACTGCCCCTGTGAGAGCGCAGCTGAAAAGCACAGGCCGCCCAAGGCTGCCCTCGTCCCACGGCGCCTGTGCCCCTTAGGATACCTGTTCTGGAGAAATACATGGGACAAGGTATATGTTTAGGGAAAACGTGTATACATATACATATATATATACGGAAAAGGCGTGCGGCTCCGCACTCGCTCGGTAGCAACGCGCCGCCCTGGGAGCCCCGCCGGACTCTGCCCCTTCATCCCCGGCTGGGACGCGCCGCTCCCCCGCCCCTCTCTCTCGCGTCCCTCCGGCGGCTCCCGGGAGGCGCCAGGAAGAGGAAGCGGGGCCGGGACGGGGCCGCGGCTGCTCCCCCTGGCGGCGGCG
>VXBA01002157.1:143507-279861 GCA_013399895.1 Serilophus lunatus | reverse complement strand
CGGCCGCCGCGGATGCGGCCCCGGCGGCGCCTCGGCCAGGCCCGCCCCGACCTGCGCCTGGAGCCGCCGCCGCGCCGCGCGTAGCCCCGGCCCTCGAGTGCCCGGTGCCGGACCCTCGCGTAGCCCCGGCCCGGGCCTCTCCTCCCCGCGGCCAAAGAGGAGGCATGTCCGCTGCCGCCTCCGCTGAAATGATTGAAACCCCCCCGGTCCTCAACTTCGAAGAAATCGACTACAAAGAGATCGAGGTGGAAGAGGTGAGTTGAGGGCCTCTCCCGCCGCGCAGCCCCCCGAGCGCCCCGGGGTTCCCCTTCCCGGCGCCCTCCCACCGCTGCGGGAGGGACCGCGGAGGCTCCCCGGGAGCGCCGGGACCCCTGCGTGCCTGGCCCGGCGGGCCGGGCTCCCCTGGATGCTGCAGCCGCTGACACCGGCGAACAAAGGTGGTCTGACTGGGAGCGGAGGTGCCAGCTTATTTCTGCCAGCTCTGCTGCTCGGTGTTTTACTGTGGGGGTTTATTTAAGCGGGGTAGGTTTAGTTAGGGCTTTAATTTTAAAGTTCCGCCGCCCATTTTGCCACCCACTGTTGTCAAACGTTGTCACAAGAGGGAACTGTTAATTCCGATATTTCTTTGGGATTTTTGCATGCTCCTCCTTTCGCCTTCTTGCCACCAAACTGAGCCATTGCATGTATAATCGTCATACCACTATTAATGATTTGCTACATTTACAGCTCTATGAGCTGTAAGAATGAACAGATTTCTTTTTTCTTAACGTAGGCTAGTGATGGTGCACTTCATTTGACCTATGCATGTTACCCAGGAAGTGACAATCTGTTATTCTTTAACATAGTTGGAAGCAAGTTTTTCTTCTGTAGAAAGTTTAGCAATGAAATTATTGCCTTAAATTGCTTTAGTTTAGAATGGGATGGGATAAGGCACAGAATTTCAGATGTACCTTTCTTATGTCTTGGTTTCCTGTGAAATTGGGATGGGTGTGATCTGGGATGGTTTGCATGCTTTACTAAAGGCCTCAGTAGTATATGTATATGCTAAAATGTTGTTTAACGCTCAGAATCACACAAAAATATTGCTGCTGTTGATTTTTCTTCTTTCCTTCCTCCTCTCTTAAGTTCTCCACAGGCATAAAGTTGCCTCATGTAGATCCATAATGAATTTGATGAAGCCAGCTTGTAGAGTCTGGACCTAACAGGCATCTAAAGACTGCTGAAACAGTCCCTGTCCTTTTACTTCTAGATCAACATCTTTCTCTTTCAGTAATAATTATCCCCCTTAATAGGTTTATGTGGAAGTAAATTTAATTTTGTGTAGTAGCTTTTAGTAGTAGCTGTGTCTCACGTTTTTAAAGTATTTTGATCGACACTGATTTGTTCATCATTATCATGCTGGGCTTGCGTGGCCTGGGCAGAGTTCACAGAACATAAAACCTACACTGTGTCCACAGAACACCAGGATGTTTTCAGCTGTATTCAAGTAGTATTTTGTTTTAACTTTGGCTTTCACTGTAGCAGGCACTGGCAATTCACAGACGACAGCATCTTCCAAAAGATTGCCTTTATCCCTTTCCACGAATACAGCAATCATAAAGATTTTTTGTCTCCGTAAGTCTTAATTGTTCCAATTCCCTTTATGCCTTTAACTATAATGAAGTAAAGGTATTTTTGCTGATGTTCTTGCATCATTTATGGATGAACAGGGGTCAAATTACATGTTTGGGGAGAAATTTATCCATCATGAAACAGTGTCCAGCAATGGCTCACAGAAGTGAGTAGCACATCTGCCATATTAGATGTAGCACTCCAAATGGATCAAGAGCTATGCAAATCTTTAATCCTCACAGCACCCTTGGGAAGGTTGTTAGCTAGGATTATACTGCTGTTTTACATGGAGGAAATGTGGACCTGCATAGTGTGTATCAAGAGTTTATCACTCTGAAGTTTACTGTTGGGAGCTTGTCTGCATCCCACACACAGGCTTGGCACCTTTAGGGGCAGGACTGTCTGCACAAAAATGTATGTAGAGACAAAATGCCTAAGTAAGAGTTGAATGCGGTTCTCTGTTGGAGATGACAAAACTCACGTGGTATAAGCAGAAGAACTCTGATAATGTGTTGTCATCAGATTTTTCATGAAGACAGCTGGCATAACATTTTGAGTCACATCCTGAAGTGTACCTGAAGTCATGACAGGCAATGGAGTACCCTTGTGCTCAACACAGTCTAAGTGCCATTGCACAGAGGAAGAAGTAAGACGTACTTTACAGTAAAACGGATGAATTGGAGTCCATACTTAGACCTGCTTTTCTCAGCTGTGAGTGTTCACCTCTTATTCATGAGGCAGTTTCGGTGCAACTGGTCAACTTTGCAGTTAAAACAGACACCCTTCCTGAGCATTTTCTGTGCTCTCTCTTCAGACTAGGGAGTTTTCAAGGATTTTTAAATGGCTGTAGTGACTCAAAAGGGTCAGATTTATGCTTAGCAAACTTCAGGTGTTTCAAAATGGAGTGTCAAGGGATCTACGCTGGAAACTGAAATGCTTTTATAGCTTTGCTGTTGTATTATCAAGTCTGTCTTGTCAGCAGATAGCAGTCCCACTCTGCCACTGGTTTATTAATAGATATTGAAGTTCTGGAATACTTGCAGGCCCTGAGTCCTTGCTAATAAATGTGAGATCTATAAGCGCGTTTTCAATTACATTTGTTACTGGGTTATATAAAAAATATACCATATTTTGATTTAGCTTCCATGCATATGTACTTTGTTACTTCCCACTAGTCAAACGTGTTTCCAGCTTCAGGCTGCCTTTTTGTTACTTCAAGTGCTTAAAATCAAGTAAAATGTACAAACAATTGTTATGACTGACTTGAAGTCAAATTAAAACCGATGTGGCACAGTGGGAGCATCTTCAAAGCCAGAAGGATAAAAACAACATAATACTTGACTTCAACAGAACTGTTCCTTGTTTCACTATGCAAGCTTTTGACTGTGGGAATGTCTTAAGCTTTTTGGTATTAGATAGACAAATCATTAGAAACTGAACAAATAAAACTTAATATAACTGAAATCAAGGTAACACTAAAAAGCCTAATAGCCTTATTTTAAAATATAACATTTAATCTAGCCTAAATACTAAATCTAGCCTCTTCTTCCCAGAGGAGTTTCCACATCTAAGCAACAAACAGTCTTTGGTTTTAAATTGTTCTGGCAACCTGCTCCCTGACAGTCTTTCCTGAAAATTCCACAGCCCTTCCTCCATCGTGTAACTGGATAACAGTCCCATGCATGACCAAACC
Source organism: Serilophus lunatus (assembly GCA_013399895.1). NCBI lineage: Eukaryota > Metazoa > Chordata > Aves > Passeriformes > Eurylaimidae > Serilophus > Serilophus lunatus. The sequence goes on along the minus strand of VXBA01002157.1, from coordinate 276,557 downwards.
CACACACATGTGATGTACGCATGCCTTGGATCTCACAGCCAGAGGTACATGTCTGGTCATGTGTGTGATGTAGCCAGGTTGAAAACCATTGCCATATTTGTGTAGTTGCAAGTTACTTTTGAACAGTCTGGAAGTGTAAATTATTTGAAATCAGTTGTCTAATGCTTTGCTGCTGGTCTATTGCAGTTTACGTTATTGTTTATTTTCAACAATTATTAGGGAAACAATAGTTAATTCTAAGGGAATTTGGGGTAATGTTTTCTTTAAGATGAAAAGATAAACTTTGTAAATATTTATTTTACAAAACCTACTTAAGGTCCCAGCAAACTAAGGGGATGCAATTTATGGCAGATGCACACAGCTGAATAATTTCATTAACTGAGCAGTGTGCTGAGAACTTGCTGGGACACTTGTATGTGTTCCTTGCAGTTATGGAGCAGGGGAGTTCAGAGGCAAGAGAATGAGAATACAGTGAGACAACGGGGTTTTGCTCCCTTCTGTAACAGTTAATTCTCAAAGTTCCTGAGATGCAGAGACCAATTATGTCCATTACCCTGCAGGGTAAATCCAATATGCATAAGCTGCTGCTGAACGTGGAATTGTCTCTGGTTGTAGAATACTAATCTGTAAAATTAGAAGAAGTTTGGACGAGTACTGCAGAGTGTGATTTGAGACCTGAGCAGTATTCCTGGATATCTTCACCAGTATGGAAGGATTGGTACTCAAGAGACATGGATGATAGGAATCCATTTGAAGTCAGTGGCATTTCTCAGCCTTTTTTCAGTAAGGTGCAAAGTTGGGCATCCAAAAGCAAAGGCAAAAAATTAGTACATGGTGAAAACACATGCCAGTGTTTTCTCTGATTTTACACTAAATAAATTCCTTATTTAATTCAAATCATGGTTTAAATACAGTTTTGTTTTACCAGTGGAAGATTCTCTTCATTCATCTACATAAGAAAATAGCTGGAGTGTCAGCTGGGGTGTGAATTTATAGCAGAAGTTACACAACATCAGTTCCATGTGGGTGAAATTCAGTGTGCAGAGAGTTAGAAGATGGCTGGAAAACTAGTGAAACTGTTAATGTGAGACTTTACATCTGTTTCTACACATGCAGATATGTTTGAGGAATCAGTTTGTGTCCTGTAAAATAAACTTATATTTTACTCTTGTAAAGGACACATAGGAAACTTCACAGGCTTTTCTTTTCCAGTGATGAAAGCAAGATACATATTTATGAGATAATAATAAAGTTCCCTGTCTAATGCCTTTTCTTAAGGAAAAAACTAAAAGAGAACAAGTTTCACGTTCCCTTATTTGTCTCACCCAGTGAATTCTAGCAGTATTTGGCCGACTGTAGAGTGATTATTTGTTTTTCAGAGACCAGTAATTTTAGACAGTGCCAGCTCAGCAAGCCCAACTTCTGTTGGAGTCCTTCATCATGAGTGCCTCAGTACCCAACATTTTGTGTCTAAAACTAGAAACTGCTGTCTGGGCTGCTGTAACAGAACAAATTGATTCATGCTAGAACATCAGACAGTTGTTTCGTTAATGCTTTTAAATTGCTGATAATTAAAATTTGAGTTCAGTTCTCGAGACAGATGTGTAAAAGCCTAATGTGTATGTAAAAAGCATTTCAAATGTATAATGAGCCGGAATGAAAGTATAATTTTGATAAACTTTTATCTTTGCTTGAGATGCATAAGTTTCTTGGAATGGCTGAGCTATCAAAGTGTAAAGAGGGTTGGTTGTATGTTCAGAGCAAAGGAAGAGTTTCTGGAAACATAATTTTCAAAACCAGGCAGGATGGAGCTCTGAGTGACCTGGTCTAGTGAAAGGTATCCCTGCCCATGGCTGGGGGATTGGAAATGGATGATCTTTAAGGTGTCTTCCAACCCAAACTATCCTGTCATTCTATAATTTTAGGAAAATCAAAGGTAATACTTTGATTCTTCATAAACATGTTCTAAAGAAGGTGGAAAGAGAATGATTTTTTTTTAAAACAGGACTAAATCCAAATAGACAAGTCACTGAATGATAATGTACAGTATGTACAGCTCTAGCAGATGATACTGTATATATGGACCAACTTCATGAGCTTGTGTCAAGCTGAACTCACCTGTATCTGAATTTAGCTAATTAAAATGACTAGTTTCTTTAATTAAGAAATACAATTTTCCTGTGGTGCTTTGCATAACTTATAAGTTGAAACTTGGAATTAGATCTAAACTAAATAACTTAGTTTACTTAAAATTAGTAGGAGTGCTTAACAGGGTTTTTGGGGGTGGGACAGTGGAGGGGATTTGGGATTTTTTTCACTGCTGTATGAACCCAGTAAAGGGAAAGCAAGAACTGGGTCAGCATTAGTACAAATAAACTTAAGTCAAAGAACATAGCTGTAAGAATTGGCAGATCTGAACTCCTTCCTAAAAGTGCTGCCATGGTGTTGGCCACAGTCGTTTGTGGCACAGGGCCGATTTGCTTCAACCTAATAAAGCACAGTACAGGCAGAGGAACCAAAGCTGGAATTTGAAGCTGGTTGAATGAATGATAGAAAGTATAGGCGTATATTTTTAGGAGCTGTAAACTGTTGTTCATGGCTGCTTTTGGCACTTTTTTTTTTAATCTATGTTCCATGTGTCATACTGGCAGATGTGTGAAAAACTGAAAATATTAGTATGGTTTATTGCTACTGCTGGAGCTCACTTAGATGGAAAGAATGGAAGCAAGTGAATTTACAAATGTGATTCTGTTTTTACAAAGCATTGTAGAACATTTCTCCTTTTTCCACTCTGTCTTGCATAGTGTCTGAAGCTTGAGGAGTCCAAAAGTTAAATTTGCATAAAGCTTTCATTTGCAAATACACTACTAAGCAAGATGACATAGTTATTAAAGATAATGTAAAGCCTGCTGTCTGTTGGAAGCACATTGGGTTTTTGTTGTTGGATTTTTGTAAGTGATTGTCTTGCTTCCCAAAATCATAAACAAATGTGTCAGTAGATACTGCAAATTATGAAGTCAGTTCTCGAAAGAATACTACATCTGGAAACCAGAGAACTATTATATTTTATTGCTTATATATCCAGCAAGTTTTTTTAGAAGGAAAAGCACTAGGTATCCAGCATGCAGAGCTACCTAACATGGAAACTTCATAGACAGAGACAAAAACTTTGCATCTTTGTTTTTCAGTGAATAGAAAACCTGTGGAGTTTAATGCAAAGTTGAAATTAATTCTTTCAGAGTTTTGACATTTGATAGGGTTATGGTGCATCTGAATAAACGGAGATGCCTTTTTCTTGTTTTACCAGGGGAGGGGAAATTATTTGTCACATCTTTTAGGACAAAATGCGTCCTTAATATCTTAACATATCTGCAGTCTCTATTTCCTACATGATTTCTAGTCTACATAACTTACCAGTCAGTATAGTCTACATACTTACAAGTCAGTATCATGTATCTTTGTTTATGTACAGCATTTGATACTATTTGTACACAGAGACAGAGGTAATGCTTGTTCCACAGCTCTTGTATGGTTCATATTCTTTAAATAAGACTCCAAATACATTATCTGGAAAACATGCAAGTGTCATTCGCCGTGTCACTTTGCCACACAGTAAAACATAACTTTACTGGTATAAATTTTGGAGGGAGAAGAATGAATTTTTATACACTTTTCAATCTTTAAATGTCTTTAAGCATTTCTTCCAGTTTAAAATGTGTTTGTGTCATAAACTGAAAGGTTCTCAACAAACTTCCCTTATGTGGGAAAAGTAGAAGCACTCTTGTTCTATTTCTAAACTAGTCATCTGCCCTATATTTTCCTTTTTTCTCTTAGAAGATATTTAGAGGGGCAAAATCTTTGACCAAAAGAATGTGTTTATTTTTAGATCATTTTCCAAACATACACAGTGCTACAGATCAACTGCTGTTTATTGATTTGTTGTGTCAATAATTCCATTAACTGTGCTTCATATAATTCTGAATATGCACTACTGCCCAGACGTATCGTGTGGCACCAACAGCAGGAGACAAGAAGGAATGAACATGAAGAAACTAAAGTTCAGGCAGCACCTCCCTCCTGTGCTATTAAGTTACTCAGTTCCAGCACACAATGTTGAAGAGAACTACATGGTGTTTAAACCATTCTGGCAAAATCTAAGGCTTACTCTTTTAAACAATAAGTTCAGCAAGAACTTAAAGGAAGAAAATTATACGTGGATGGAATCCACCACAAGCTGCATTCTGTCAATTAGAAAGGGGTTTTTTTACTATGAGTAAGGTACTTTTTCCATATTAAGTAGGAAGAATATACTGTGTTTTCACGTGCACTAAGCTTCAGTTTGTATTGGAACCATCACTGCTTCTGGTTGTTGCTCCTTTCGTATGCCATCCAAGAGGCTGAGCTGCTTTAGTGGAGGATTGGCTCTTCTGTTTTCCCTGTATCCTAGGTAAATATTCAGTGCATTCGTGTCCTCTTCTCAAGTTCAACCCTCTGCCTAAGCAGGCACTAAGTCACTGATAAATTGTTGTGAAACCTTGACTGCATGGTCATTTTTCAAACTGTTTTCACCAACCATAGAATCTACATACCTGATGCTCTGTCACAGCTTTCTGTTATGTAATTAAGATTTGGATTGCCTGGTAAACTCTTCCTCTTGGTGCTTGGCACTGATTTTTGTTTTTATTTTTTTTTTGCTGTGATCAGATTTCTTAAAATGTGTCTGATTCTTGGAATTTATTCCATTTTTCAACAAAAGCCCAAGTATTGTGACACGGCACAGTGTAAAACATCACTTGGTTTTGTTAGTTTCTTAATTTAATAGAAGTGTTGTTAAAAAATATATCAACATTAAAAATTAATTATTTCTGTAGTATATGAACTGGAAATACATTTAACAGTTCTCAGGATTAAAATAGCAAATAATCATGGATTTTTCTGCGGAGGAGCAGTGTGCATTTATATTGAGTTATGGACTGATTTTGACCATGGGGACTCAAATGCAAGAGGCACATGGGCTTTCTTTTTTTTTTTTAATACATGTGAAAAATAAATATGCTTAGTATATAAAAATATATGTAGTATAATTGCATAGTCATAATATTAAAATTATAATGTAATACAGAGATTGTATTTGTACATGTGGAAATACAAGTCTTTTCAGCAAGGAAAGATACGACTAGCCAAAAAAAATTAAGCCTGATAAGTCACAGACTGTTGTAAAAGATTCAGGCTAAGTAAATAAGAAGTTAAATTCCTTCATTAAATTTTATCAGGTGTATCTGAGACCAGTCTTTTAACTGACAAATATGTACTGTTTTGAAAAAGCTCTTTTTTGTCGCCATCACTGGGTTAAATGTAACAAAGTTGTAGCTGAAAACCATGAAAAGGTACATTAAGAAAAGGAACCTTCTAAAAGGAGTCTCACAGAGGCTCGTACAGTGAGACCAGTTGTATCCGTGTGACAGAACTCATTATATGCACATTATAAGGAGGGAAGGGTTCTTCCCAGTTACTTGGGTAACCCAGTTTGGGTTTTTTCGTAGTGTACTCTGTTGCTGCTGCCAGTGCACTTCATCCTGAGATTGCCTCTGTTGATTAGAACAGGGTGCTAATAATGCCGAGGTTGGAGGTTCTATCCCGATATAGGCTACTTGCTCAAGAGCTGTACTTGGTAATCCTTGTGGGTCCCCGTTGTGGTACATTTTTGAAAGCTGGGCTTTTGGGCCTAATTTTTGAGAGTTTTAAACTTAGCATAAGTAATTCTGTCTATGATAAAGCTCAAAGTCAGCCTGGAAAATTTCTGTCTGAAGAACAGCAAAAGAAAACAATATCTTGGTTTCTCAAAATATGGTTAGAACTTTCTCAAAATACACCTGTAGCTTCACACAAGCTAAAGTGGCCTAAGTTTCTTGCACAGTAACAAGAGATTTTCTTTTATCAAACAGGTGTTGTTTCGCAGAGCCTTTCTCATGCTCTTCTGATCAACAGCTTTGTCCAGTATCAAAATAATAGTCCAAGTTTCTCAAAATACAGATGAGCTAATGCTTCATCTCATCCAATAAAATAAAAACAATTGTGTGAACCAATAAAGATGTAACATGCTAGTTTCTAAAAAGTATAAAAAGCTGTAAGTTTTCTCATTAAATGGCTTTCCTGGGCGAAACCCTGTCTCCTAGGGTTGCTAAGATTGCCGGCCTTAACGACTACAAGTCCCTTCCAACTCTGAATGTTCCGTGATTCTTTGATCCTGCTCTGTGGCATCCATCTCTTGTTATCTGTCCTTAGTACCTCTCTGGTGCGTGCAGGCTGCCGAGTTACTTGTGCTTGCACAGTGGATTTTTCTGAGCTCACTAAATCAGCACTTCTGCAAAGTGCAGACTTGCAGCACACACAGCAACTGATGAGATTTTCTTTTTACCATAGGTCTGTGTAAGGTGGGCAAGGGGGTTATAGTGGACTACTCTTGGGCCAGTAGCAGGTGAGGGGCCTGCCAACGCCAAGGAATTTTATTAAAATTTTATTTTATTCATGTCTATTTTACTCAAAAAGTGGTTTGAGAGGGAAAAGGAAATACCAAGGGAGACTATTTGGGACTTACGTGTCTTCCAGTGACTCATTATTTCCAATTTGTTTATATGTACTATTTTCGTAGGCTGCTCACTTATCATTCATGTACCCTGGTGTTTCCAGCCTCAGTTGTGGAGTGCAAGAAAATAGTTGGTGTGTGTTACACCAGTAGAAGAGTTAAGGGGAGGAGGTTACAATGAGCAGGCCACTTTTTTGCTTGGGGCAGAGTGGGGCATGTTCTGTGTGTCTCCTATAGGTATCTTGTGGCAGTCTCAGTCTACAAACCATTGTTGTGGAGGGTAAAGGTGAGAAGGCAAGAACCCCCCCCCCCGGAAGGCTAAGTGCATGCTGTAAGGTATAAGAGAGAAATACTTCTTTCTGTAGTAAGAAAACCAGGGGAGGAAAATGCCATTGATCACCATTGCTGGCCAGCAGTCTCTCATATCCCTATGTCACCTTTCAAAAAGATATGAGCATAATTTCTCTTTTCTTATCTTTCTTGATGCAAGATCTTGGTGATTTTTTTTATTTATATTTTTCCTCTCTTCCACCTGGGGCCTTGATTGCAGACTTCCTCATATTCATCATGACAGTTTAACAGGTCTTGAGTTAATGCACCTGCACCCTTTTCTCAGGGGAAATCAGTTTCACTATTTATTTATTTATGTATTTATTCGTTAATTTATTTGGGAAGCATGGAATAAGAACCTAACCCAAGCATAGTTTGCTCTCATGGGAAGGCTTGACAAGTACAGTTTGGTGCTATATTGGAGGACATCTCAAAAAAAAAAAGAAAAAGTAACATTATTAAATATTTCCTCAAAGGATAAGTGTTTGGGCGGCAGGCAGTTTGCATTGTTTCATTATTTCAGCATTGGGAATGTGTGATTAGTCACAAATCCAGCTTTTCTTTAACAAAACTATCCTGTTAAGGAGTCCATTTGCTAGTGAACCCATAAAAGTTGGTGTAGTGTGTATAATGTGGGTGCAATACTGTGTTTGAACGTTTTGTAGATCCTTTAATTATGTTTCATCTCTATTGTATGTAGTTTTAATCCCCATCAAGAATATTTTCCATTTTTATTGGGTAAAGTCATAAATATGACTTTTGAGTGCAGAGCTTTGTAATTTTGGGAAGTCTGTTTTTCCATTCGAAGTAATATTCTTGTTTGCACTTTACCTGTTTAAGGAAAACAGTAAAGTTAAATTCTGCCTTAATAAACTACTATGATAATCACATATGTAAATGCTTGCACATCACTCTCTCCCTATTTGCTTTCCTTTTTCTTCTCTTCCCCTTCACCTCTCAGAAAGGTGTTTGTTTCCTTAGAAGCATCTGCTTTGTTCCTCAGGGATACATGCAATATTACTTGAAATCAAGGACTAGGAACACAAGCACAGAGTGCTGTTAAAACCCACAGTGGAGGAAAGCCCTTGGTTGCAAGGGCCAAATACAAAATCAAAGACCAGCTGACTTATCCCCTTTTTTCTCCTCCCCTCTTCTCTTCTACTCTGCCTTACATTTTTTGGTTTTGGAGAAGCTCCTTTTCCTTAGCTGCTTCTGTGCCTTTGTGTGCCTTATGTCTCCTTCTCACCAGCTTTCTTTTGTAACAACTTGCTTATCTGTGGTTTCCCATAGCAGTTAGAGTCACTGTTTTAGCAACACTCTCAATTTCAACTTCATATCTCATGTGCGTGTTTTGTTTTCTGTATGTTGCTGTTTTTCTCCCGAATAACACCATTAGAAGAAGTAAAATTTCCATTTACAATCATTTATAACTCACCAGTTACTGAAAGTGACCTCCCTCATAGAAAAAGGACACTTCTCTCTATTGTGCTTTGATTTCTGTGCTTGATTTCAAAGAGCTGCTCTAAACAGTGGTGGTGTTAGAGCTTCTTCTCAGAAAAGGTTAGAGGTTTCTTGAATAATACAGTATGCACTGTGCTACTACCACTTCTGTGAAGTTCCGGTGAAGAATTATGACTCTCGTTTCTTTTATTACATTTTTGGACAATGTTAACTCCAAATAAGCTAGAAAGCAGCAGAAACAGAGAAAGTTTAGTTTATACAGACACTGTGCTGCTTTGGAGGACTTGCAGGAGAATTTAGTGCTCTCACACTATTGAGAAAAAGAAAGGATAACTTTGAACACAATGAACACCTCATCCAGACTTCATCACAGTCCTGTGCAATTGTTTGCCTATGTATTTGAAATTCAGAATTTTGAATTCCTATTTCTATCAGGAATTAAGGAATACAGCAAATAGATGTAATTTCACTGGTGAAATCTAAATTTTAAAAAGTGCTGTCATCCCTCTAATTTTCTTCTGAGCAAATCTTGTTTGAAATACTTCAGATCATAGTTTTCTGAAATACTGTTACTACATTTTAATAATAAAATGTTTTGTATATGTGTTTTCCAAGTCTTCTGTAAATGATCTTTGGAGGAAGCTTAGCTGAGCACCAGTTATGCTTTGACAGCATAGTATTCAATTGCTGCTGCAAAACTTGAGCCTCTGTGTCTTCAGTTTTCAAAGTTAAATTTCTTTTCTCTTTGTGAAATCCTGCACAGAAAATGAAACCATTTCAAGTTTGAACTCAAGTGTTTCTTATTTTGTTCTAGGTTGTTGGAAGAGGAGCCTTTGGTGTGGTCTGCAAGGCAAAATGGCGAGCTAAAGATGTAGCCATTAAACAAATAGAAAGTGAATCTGAAAGAAAAGCCTTCATTGTAGAGGTACAGCAAGTTTGATGGGAAATACTGGGTTGGGTAGAGCTTCTTTCTAAATTCATGGGTGCATTTAGTGTACTAAAAGCTGTGTCTTTGCTACAATAAAAATGCAGCCTGTGGTACCCAGTTGATGCCTGGAGCCCTTGTCTTGCAGAACAGGAGACTTGTCAGAGAATATTACATCTCCTTTTGTTTGCTTCCCCTAAAAAAATAGTAGGCAAGAAGAGAGAGAAGAGCACATAGTTGAAGAAATGCCAGTTCCTAGATTCTGTCTCAGTGTGGAGTCAAGGTGCAGTTGAAATACCCACCAAAGTCTTGGAGCTGATTAGCACTTCCAGGGGCTACAGCATAGTTTCTTTGGTACAGTCAGGTCCATACTCGAAACTGTTTCTGAGTTTTTTCAGCAGTTGTAATAATATAATTATTTTTTCTTACATGTAAGTATATTATTACCTGTAACTAATTTAAAGGCAATCGCTGTTTTTATTTGATGTCTACTTCTTCAGAAATATCTTGAATAGTTCAGATATGCTGATAAACTTCCCAAGATACATATTATTTGTTAGAATTAAAAGCTTACTATGTAGTTAAGCAGCACGTCACAATATATCTCATTTTATTATTTATTCAGTTATCATTTAGTATATACACAGAATTAACAAGGTTGGAAAAGACTGTAGAGATCAAGTCCAACCTTTTACCTAACTTAACAACCTATCCAACACCAATCCATCACCTAAACCGTCTAAACCATGTCACTAAGTTCATCATCCAACCTGCCCTTAAACACATCCAGGGACAGTGACTCCACCACCTCCCTGGGCAGCCCATTCCAATGGGAAATCGCTCAATTATTCAAGATAGATAAAATAGGTTCAAAATAAGTCTCTTAAATTTAGACCTAAATGTGCTAAAATGTAATGCGCTGAAGGGTTGAAAGAATGTAGTTTGTTGTAGGCCTTTCCATGTAAATATTTGTGTTGTTCATTACCATGGAAAGTTTTTAAGTTTAATAATCTGACTCTTAATTTAGTACTCAGTATATCTGATTGGTCTCTTTGTGTTTTTATATTCTGAAGAGATCTGAGTACATAATCCCAAAAATGCTTCAATAATTATTGGTGTTCAGGAAACCCTACACAGTACAAGCAAGCAATCAGTTGTAATATTCTGTTCTAGTTTTTTGTCTCTTCTGAAGTGTACAGAAAAAAATGCATTTGTTCCATAGACAGTGAACAACATGAACTACTTCAGCAGTCTGTGTAAAGGAGAAAAAAAAATTCCTTTTTCTTTCCCTTCTGCTATATAGTGGTAAAAAAAAAACTCAATGCAAAATAGTGTGTCAGTACCAGCAGTAGTAGATTCTTGGAACTATGTCACTTTAGTATTAAACTATTTGGCTTATTTTATAGGATTGTGAGCTTGGGGCTTTTTAGAACAGTAATCTTCTATATTGCAAATAAAGCTAATATGATCCTGATATTTTTATGTAGTCAGACAGCTGGGATTCTAAAATTGCAGGCTTCAGGAAGAGCTTTGAACCTATAGAGTCTGTAGTTACAGAGTGCTTGTGACTCAAGTGATTTTACTACAACCTGAAAAAATACTTTCTTTAATCTGTTAAAAATTTCTTTTAAAATACAGTTCCAGTTAGTCACAAACCTAATTACAGAAATTGAAACGCAAAAAGGGACATCAGTCTTGTAGTTCCTGAAATCACTATCAGGGTTAGGCAAACATATAAAACTGTACTTGCTGTTTTGCTGTATTAATTATAGCTGTGAAAATAAAGCATTAGCCTTTTTTCCCACAATTTTTGAAATTGTGTTATTTGTGTTGCAGCTTCGACAACTGTCACGAGTGAACCATCCCAATATTGTCAAGTTATATGGAGCCTGTCTAAACCCAGTAAGTTACAGCTCTGTCGGTATGACAAAAGGTGACCAGCTTAGCATATGCAAGCATCAGTGCACAAAATGTGTATTCCATATTAAAAATGTAGATGAATATTTTGTTTTAGCTCTAATAAGGAAATATACAGACATGTAGGTTGGTTGTTATTTTCAGGTTTTTTGTTTTTCTTTCCCCTGCTATGAAAAATACTTTCTTTCAAGAAAACCTCTAAGCTATTTCTAAGCACAGGTTATACTTCAGTTTGGCATCTGGTGTGTTATGTATATAGTTACATTTATATTTACAGTCCTCTTAATTGAAAATCAGCAATAGAAAATGTAAATATATCAGCAGCACTTGATTATAGCTTGTAAATCAGTTCTTGTTCTCATATATTCAATTTTTCAGGATTTGCTTTCTTTCTGCTACAGCTGCAAACAGTCCCACAAATGCTCAAAGCAGAAAAGCAAGTACAATGACAGAACTGATGTATCCTTAGCTAATTCTTGTATGAGGTATTTAATTGTTAAATGCTGCATCCTTTTTTTTTCTTAGTACTAGTGAAATTATTTTGGCATGGTATTCTGTTTCTTACACATAAATACATGCAGTTTAAACGGACTTTTTCTTCACAGGTATATTTTCTGTTACCTTAGGTAATGGAGGCTTTTCAGTTGCTCTTAAAGAACTTTCCTTTCAGTTTACAGAAGCTGTTTTCTGCCCTTCATTTAAAACGTCCCTGTTTTTTGTCCCCTCCCTCCCAAAGGTGTGTCTTGTTATGGAGTATGCTGAAGGAGGTTCTCTATACAATGGTGAGTATTATTTGTAGTATATGTAGTGTCTTCCTGGAGCAGAACTTCTGGTATTAGGGCAAACGTGATCAAAACTGTAATATTGTTTCACACATGTCTCCATCCTTGGAGATACTCAGAGGCACAGTCCTGGGCAACCAGCTGGAGGTGGCCTGCTTGATCCTGCTTGGTAGATTTCCAGAGGTCCCTTCCAGCCATTCTTTGAAGTTCATAAAATAATTTTAAGGAGAAAGAAGTGTGCTTTTTCAAACCGCTTTTCAGTCCACTGGTTCTTTCTCAATATCAATTTCTTATATTTTATACAAGCAATTTAAGGTTTTCTAGTGGAACATATGCAAAGGTTCTTGCTTAATTTCTAAATTCCCTGAGCATTTGTTTAACATGGGCTTCACCGGAGATGGCTGAGTACAAGCAACGCCTTTCGTATTGAATTTTAACATTAAAAATTATGGAGAACATACTGAAAAATGGAAACTATTTTGGCATTTCTGTTATTTTAATAGTCTGCAGAAGGATATTTTCAGTTGCAGTAATGAGGTGTTGATAATCACTTAGATTCCATAGAGGTTTCTAACTGGTATTTTGTTAACTCCATTGTATCTGTTGTAATATGCAATAAAGTTCTTTTTAGTTTGTGCCTTTGTTTTGCAGTGCTGCATGGTGCTGAACCTCTGCCTCATTATACTGCTGCACATGCCATGAGTTGGTGTTTACAGTGTTCCCAAGGAGTGGCCTATCTCCACAGTATGAAACCAAAGGCTCTAATTCACAGAGATCTGAAACCACCAAAGTAGGTTTATGGTTCCTATCTCATATTTTCTTACAATTGGAATTTAAGTTCATTTATAATAATTTTATTGCATTTGAAATAAATACCTTGAATTGATACTAACTTTTGGATTGTACTGTGTTCCAAATGAAAGCTGTATTTGAAACTTCAGTTTCAGAATGATGGCATATGATATAAAAAATGAACTGTATTCAGTTACTTTCTGTTAAACTGGAAAAATACCCTCATCCTGCCCTGCATCATGAAAGAGGATTTTGTTATGAACAAGGCTTCTCATCAGAGACATTTAAAATCCTCCAGTTTTGAAATGGTTGTGGTGTTCAATAAGAGAACGTTGTTGCAAGTTGTTTGGTTGATTGGCTCTAATGTGGTATTTAATCTGTTACATTGGAGCTCTTTCACCACCTGGCCATCCTCTTTTGCCCCCTTCTTCTGCCTGTTGCCCTACCCCTGCCAGAAGCTCCCACCACTTTCCACTGAAAGAATTTAGTAGTTTTCTGCCCAGTCAGTTTGTTCTCTAACTCATTTTACAGCTTCAGGTCTGGCTCCACATATTGGGTAAAAACAGATCAGAATGATCCTTTTTCATGATAACTTGCAGTTATTGCTGTGTAAAATTATAACATGAAGCCACTCTGAATCCGTAGTTCTTTCTTGTATCCCTACTTTTGATTTAGAGAGTTGTTAACATGTAACTTGCTTTCATTTAAGTTAATAGCTACTTTGATGGACGTTTATGGGCGTCTTGATGCTTTTCGTAAAATCGTTAGAGCACTTGTTTTTCAGCTTTTGGCATCTGGAAAAATTTGTCAGTATATGGTTAGTGGTTTATTTTGGCTGAAGCTATTTAAAATCTAGCATGTAGGAATATTAATACATGACAATACATATTGGATTATTTTAAAATATTTAATATGTTCGCATTAAACCCAAGGGACTTTACTGATTTCTGAGGTTATAAAAATAAAGCACTGAGAAGCAAAGCCTAAGACATTCAGCTTTATTAGAATGAGAGTTGTTGGGATGGAAAAAAAAAAAAGAGTGGTTTATTACCAGAGTATTTCATCCTACAGTTTTAATATCTTTTTTTATTTCGGCAGTTTGCTCTTGGTAGCTGGGGGGACAGTTCTAAAAATCTGTGATTTTGGTACAGCCTGTGATATTCAAACACACATGACCAACAATAAAGGAAGTGCTGCTTGGATGGCACCTGAAGTTTTTGAAGGTAATAACTATTGTGTTAGTGTTATGTGTTCTTTTTAGAGATGCAATTATGAATTAATTTGGTTTAGTAAATAAGAGCATCATATAATCTTTAACTCAATGTGTGTTAAAGTTTGGGGTAACAACTGAAAGAGTCTTGGCAGAAATTTAACATTAAAAATCTGTACAGTTGTATATTTTCAAATAATTATGCAGAGATGTGAAGAGCAGCACTGAACTGACTGTCTCATGTTAATATTAGGCATTTAATTACAAGAGATTTACATGAGAAGTACCTTTAGACAGCTGCTGTTTCTTATTTTGTAAGTAAGTAAAATACAACCAGAGGGCTCTTTTCCCACAATTTTGCTGTTTCCTAAATTCATAAATCATTTCTAACTATTCTGACATTTAAAAACATTATCATTACTTTGACTCCCTATTCTGATCAGCTTTTCTCCCTGTTAGTGTCTCTAAATGAAACATAATTACCTTAATTTTCATTCCCCCACTTTCTTGAAACTCCATCGGTGTCTCCTTTTTGTGTTATCTAGGGATTTGAGGTACTTCCTCTTTCCTACATACTGAGGAACTTATTATTACCAGTTAATTTAGTTAAGTAGGAAAATAAACTATTCTTGGAGTGTAACTGATGACACTTGATAATTAGATAGGTATAATTGCTGCACGACTATCAGAGAAATAATCCAGTTGATATTAAATTCCAAATTAAACACCTTTTAGCCAATCAGTATCTTAAATTGTCAGTGTGATTTAGCAGTGGCCTGGAAGAAGTCATCTTCCAGCTTTAGGAAGCAGATGTCCTGCCTTTGATATATTTGGGAAGTGCCTATGTGCAGCAGTGGTTTCCCTGATTCTGGATGCAAGTGTCCTTTTTCTTTTACTGTCCTTATTCCAGAGACTGCCCTTACACAGTTTTAGGACGTATTATCTCCTGAACAACACATTTGAATCCTTTATTCTGAAAGTAACGTTTCCTTCCGCATATTGCTTAGAGTACCAACACAAGGGTTATTTGTTTTGCTCTGGTGCCTCAAAATTCCCGATTATGTCACTTTATATTGAGATACCTAGTCTATGACTCTAGCTAGGAGTGCTTCTCAACATTTGTTTATTATTTAATTAAATTGCATAAATAGGAGATTTTTTGATTTAGAAATAATTGGACAATCAATGTTAAAGCTCCATTTTTTTGAATGAAAAATCTTAATCTGAAATGGATATAAATAAGTGTATTATAGTAGGTATTTGCAGTGCATATCCTAGTTCTGGTGTATTAATTCAGCAAGGCATAACAAAGAAATCTTGTATTGCAGTTGTATTTTTGGACAGCAGAAAAAGCCTCAGTTTACAGTTGTTTTTATGTACTTTTAGCAGAAAGCATTTACTGATAAATAGACAAATCATTATAAAAGGACAAGTATCAAGGAAAAGAAAAAATCTAGTAGTTTCTATGATGCAGCGTAGCAAATTACTCTTGAAACAGTTATTAAACTACTAACATAACCATGTCAAATGTTAAAATAGGCAAACAAATATTTAACAATGCTACTACATGAGAATTCAACAGTGGAAAAAATGCTAATATTATTTTGGTGCTGTTCTAGTTCTAATGGTTTTAGATGGGAACAATAAAGGCTTGAGAAGTATCTTTTGTAGAAGAGAGGGTGCTCATTTAAGTAGTTGTCTTAATAGTAAGATTTTCCCACTGTCTTAAACATTGGGGCACCTAGAGCCTTGTACAGATCAAATAATCTCGATGACAATAATATTATTCAGATCAAGCTAAAGTGAAAGAGCAATTCTAATATAACTCTCATTAGAAGAAACCACTTTAAAATTGCTTTAGGATAATTGAATAAATCGAGGAATGACTGTGTGTATTCAGTCTTCAACACTACAGAATACTCTTTCACTTTTGAACTGTTTTCAGAATTAGTCCAAGACTTCTCAGCCACAAAATAGAATTTCCTTATTCACACAGGAGAAAAGCACTACCTTTGTTTCATAGACTTAGTGTCACGTAAGTGCTACCACTGCATAAATGAGGCTGGTTTGCTTCCCTTAGTGGTCTGCCATTGTTTACATACACTTCTTTTCTCCAATCACCTTTGAAAATAAGCTGATAAAGCTGACTTTATTATGCTCCTTCATTATATTTTGAACTCATTAGCACATTCAGCTGCTTTGATATAGGTGTAAAGAGTTTTGGAGGTGCGAAGTTCATAAAGAGTTTTGTAAAGAGTAGTTCCAGGAAGTCCAAATTAGTGCCTTCATGGAGAAAGGACTGCAGCCTGTCTCTTGTGTTTGTCTTGCAAACTGTCCGGACTGCAAGAACTGGCTGGAGACAGGCTATTTTGCCTTGCATGGTTTATCAGAGGGATGGGAGCAGAGGAAGATGGCTCACAAGAGGAGTGGAGCCTGTTGCAGCTGGTTGCGGTGTGGTGAATATTCACATGAAACCAGACTTCTTTAATTCCGCTGTTTATGAAATTACTTGTCTGAATGATGCTTTTTGATTACCTATTAACAAAAAAATCTCTTGACCACTATGCCAGTTTTGATCCTTGTTTGAACACAGATGGGCAAATCTATTAACATTTATATTCACACATTTATCCTCATGTCATTAGCCATTCACATTTCTTACTAGTATTTGCGTGAGTTATGGTTACAGAGCGTAGGGTCTTTCTTTGCAGCCTCTGAACACCTTTATTTATTATTTTTTATCATCTACCTGTATTCTGCACCTTAGGAGTCTTAGAAATATTGAAGTTATGGTCAAAGAATTTTAATTAAGCAATGACATTACAAAAAGAATAATAGGGAATAAGTAAGGTGGTGAGGAGTTGAGGACTCTGCTGATTTATTCATATGGTAACTTATTAGTTCTGTTAAATACCTGTAATTATTAGAGAGAATGGATATGAGAAAGATGCTACTGGCTGACATATTGTGACTAAGGTTGGAAGAAGTGAATTGAAGAATATTTAGAGGAAACAGACATAGTTAAACCATAAATGCAAGAGATCTTTTGAATTCAATAAATTGTGTTCTATATTACATAAGAAAACTGATGCATTTTATTATTTCAAGATGACTCTAAGTGAAAAGGATTGATTCCCAGCAAGAGGCATTCTTAACAATCATGTTGTCAAATGATTTCAGACTTAAGTTAACATGAATCAGCCAGCTTTAGAAAACTGTATTTTCTCAACAAAGTAAATGTGAAGTGAAAGGAACCATATGAAGTTATTTATTTAGTGGAACCAGAGAAGTGATGAAGTCACCATCCCTGGAAGCGTTCAAGATACAACTCAACGTGGCACTTAGTGCTGTGGCGTTCAGGGAAAGGCTGGACTCGATGATCTTGGAGGTCTTTTCCAACATTAATGATTATACGAGTCTATAATCAACTCAAAATGTTCTTCTTTTTAATATGTTACATAGAAAAGAGACAAATTATATTGATGGCTTTCTTCCAGGTAGCAATTACAGTGAAAAATGCGACGTTTTCAGTTGGGGTATTATCCTCTGGGAGGTAATCACCCGTAGGAAACCTTTTGATGAGATTGGTGGTCCAGCTTTCCGAATAATGTGGGCAGTTCACAATGGTGAGTTGAAAGCACTTCATTGCATTTGTAGTTGTGCATTTGACTATAAATTTGCTAAACATTCTTAACTCTCCAGCTTTAAATTACTAGTGTTTTCATTTTATGCTTCATTAAATATACATTTTTGTCAAGAAGACTGAACAGCTAAATGCTGCCACTTTTGTGTCAGTGTGGGTTTTGTGTTATTTGGCTGCTACTTGTAATTGGTATATGAACAAAGAAGGGTAAAGAGCCATGCCCTCTTTGTTAGAATACTTCATTTTAAAAGTGATCTGTGAAGTGCTGCAGAAAAACCACAACTCCTCTATCTGGGGGAATGATGATTTTATTGCCAAATTGTCTTTTTTTTTTTTCTTTCTTTTATTAGGCATCTACAATAAATGTTTAAGTAATATGATGCTAGAAACTGTCAAACTCCTGCAGGACCATTAGGCATTAGAAATGTTATTTTGTTTTCCATCTGTGGTGATTTGGGGTTTGTATTTTTTGTTCCACAGTTTGAATCATTTTATCTTTTTTACCTGCGCTCGGGGAAGCATTCTGCTGTGCTGGGTACTATTTTCAGAAGCTTAGACTATAAACAGGAAATAATGTTTGTATTCAAACAGACTGCTTTCTTAAAGCAGAGGTGTAATGTTGGTCAGGGTAGTATAGTAGACTAGTATCTTTATGCTAGTGGTGTAGCTTTTTTACGGCTGTGTTTAGGTGCCATGGCAAAACAGAGTTTTACGGACAACAAAGCAATAAGAGTGAAGTAGTCCAGTGAATGTCTTCAAAGAGTTTCTGCCGTTTGTGAGAGACAACATCAAAGCAAGCACAAACTAGTTTAGACACTTTGAGTGTCATTGCTTTGATAGTAAATGATAGAAGCTTAGAGTGAGCATGGGTGTGTCCTGTTCAAAGAAGAGAAAGGGGCAGACAGTGATTGAATATAATGCACAAAGATAGTATTTGTAAATGGCATTTTTGAATGCAGAAAGAGATTCTCCAGTTTTTCAAGGACACAGGTCGTTAAGATTAGAAGTGATGAGTACCTCGCTTAAAAGCATTAACTGTAAAACTGAATGTAAATCTAATAGTCATAAATCAGGAAGATTCAACAAGGTGCAAGGCATATCCTATAGGGGAAGACAAATACCCCATCTGTAGCTCCTTTTGCTTTAAAAACTTAACGTTTTTATCTTTTTCCCTTTTCTTTTTTCCTTCTTAAGTGCACTTCATATCACTTAAAACTATTGTGGCCCTCTTACTTGTTCTGTTTAATATACTTTCAAATACTTGCAGCTTTCTTTCCAAACCACCACTATGCTTCATATATCAAACACAAGTTGTTGCCCATTAATTGGACTCACGGTTGAAATCATAAAAAGAGGAGAACCTTGAACCAAAAAGCAACTGAATAGTTATACAATAGTTGAAGTAAAATTAGTCATTACAAATGTGTATAGGCTGTGAAAAACTCAAACAAAATCTGTACTTCCAATGCCTTTAATTTTTCAGGAAGTTTTTAAGGGCAAAATCAGCTTTCAAAAATACAGGTGTTTTAGTTTTTAGATTTTTTTTTTTTTCTTGTGAATACAGCATTAGGAACCAAAGACTGTTACTGTTTGCTTCCTAGTTTGGTCTAGAGCTTTCTTCTTCTGAAAGTAACATTTCATTAGCCATTTTAATATGTTGTGTTAGTCAGTCAGTGAATGTATGCAAGCCTTTACTGAAGGAGAAGTTTAATTTTTTTTCTACTTGTTTGTGTGTAATTATAATTTCTATGGAGTGCAACGGAACTTTTTTGAGTTTTTGTTTGTAAGACAGAAAATTAAATACAGTCCAGTTCTTTCAGCCTACAATTAACTATGTTTTCCTGTATTTACTTAGCAAAATACTGGAGAGAGAGATAAGTAACTGTCAGTGGTTTTATAGTCTGTTTAAAAAATTAAGGTTTCTTCCTAATTTCAATTGCAGGTACTCGGCCACCACTGATCAAAAACTTACCTAAACCAATTGAGAGCTTAATGACCCGTTGTTGGTCAAAGGATCCCTCACAACGACCATCCATGGAGGAAATTGTTAAAATAATGACACACTTAATGCGGGTATAAGAATTTATTTAAGTATCATAATCATTTCTTAAACTATCAAGCTAGTAAATTGAATTACAAAAGGTATGCCTTTCATCACACTCTAAAGGTGGGCTTGCATGTTTTCTTTCTTTTTTGACAAAAGTTATCAATTACAGTAAAGAAGGGAAATAATTCATCTCCTTATAGGCAGGGTATACTAACTCATAACAGGTTTGAGAAAATTAAAAAGTACTCCTAGATGTATTTTATGTATTACTAAAAATAATTTTAATCCTTTATCTTTTAAATAAGTTATTATAAACATATATAATTTATATTTCTAAATTATAAGGTACTATTTTGAAACCATTTTAAAACTATTGTTAGTTACTTTTTTTATCAAATCATTGCATTTTTTTCACAGTACTTTCCAGGAGCTGATGAACCTCTTCAGTATCCTTGCCAGTATTCTGATGAAGGCCAAAGCAACTCTGCCACTAGTACAGGTACATTTGTATAAGAGAAGAAGAAAAGCAACATGAAATTATGCAGATGGATTATAAAAGCACATTCTTATATTGATTTTGAACTCAAAATGGAAAAGATAGCCTTTCCAAAATTTTAAGCATTTTATTGTTAATACTTCATACCACATCATGTTTAGTGATCTCGGTCAAGTGGTCTTCCTGAAGTGTACCTGTGATGGAGAACACGCTTATAATAAAAGCTGTCTCCAAATCTCCAGGTTTAACGTCTCCTTTTCTCCATGACTGTTGCCAACAATTGTCACCCTTTCACTCATATGTTTAGGAGTTGCCAGTTTAAAATTTTTCACTGTTCTTGAAATAGTGCACCTGTTATAGTCTCCACAATTTAAAATTCCATTTGTTTTGTGTTAAGATACAGTAATTTAAATTAGGTGCAAGAAAATAACCAGAAAGGTGGATGGAACAAAATGTGGGCTAGACTTGCTTTCAGAGAAATCCTTTTAATATTTGAAAATGAAGATAATTTTATCTCCTCATATTTTAGAGGGCAGTTTTTAAGCTGAAGTAGTTTTTAATCTTCAGTGTCTTCAACTTTCTCTGCTCGGTCAGTTTATTTTGTATCTCTTAAGAAGTTGCTGTTACTTTGGATAAAGTAACATTGTCTATTTTGCAAGTTAGTAACCTGTATATTGACTAATATTTGCTGCTGTAGTACTGCACTGACTTTATTAGTTCTCCACCTCTGAGCATAGGATTTTAAGACGTAATTTATCACCTTAAACTGTGAATATATATTGACTGTTATATTTCAGATATTTGTGCTCCTCTATGGTTAATGACAGTCTTTGGCATTAATTGTGAATGAGGTTGCTGGTTAAGATAACAGCTACCCTAACAGTTTCAAAGAGAGCTGAAGATTGACTTCAGGATGGTATCAGAGTATTTATCTGTGGTTTTTTTTTTCACTCTCTTTATTTCATATATTAGTGAGTCTGTTGCAGTCTTTCATCAAAAGTTTTCAGAAGTGTTGCTTTAAAGCCAAGTTACCTTCTGAGAACACTTCTGTGAAGATATGCATTTCATTATTTTTGGTGGACATTCTCAAATGTTTTTCCTTGTTACTGGTTTCTAGGTTCATTCATGGACATCACTTCTACAAATACAAGTAATAAGAGTGATGCTAACATGGAACCAAATGACTTCCAAGGAGCTTCTACCAATGACACTATTAAACGTTTAGAGTCAAAATTGGCACAGCAAATCAAAAATACAGCTAAGCAGCCGGTAAGCCAGTGTGTGCAATTTTGAACCATAATAATGAAATGGACAAGGTAGACAAGTGTGTTGCATCTGCTCTGAAACATTAGTGTCCTCCTTCAAAAATTGTACAAAATTAGGTCCAGCTATAGGAGAAGAACATGAAAAGGGATGGAAAGATGTTGAATGATTCTAAAAATGTAAACTCAGAGGCTCTAGTAAGATCTCCGATGAAATATAAAAATTTTTTTTTGTTCATTATAAATTTAAAGGGATTTATTATATTAAAAAAAAGTTTGAAAATTGCTGCCTTAATTTAAAACTGAATATTAGAATGACATGAAAGGATTAAACATTTATGTGAATTTTGAAAATACTGTATTTTATTTCAAGTAGAGTGCAAAAATGCAAAGATTATCTTCCAACAGTATTGGTCTAATTCTACCAATTTTTTTTATCTGTGTAAAGTTAGAGTATTTTTTAAGTTGCAGATACTGCATATTTATATGCCAGTAATAGCTAAATTATTACCATTTATTAAGTTATAAATTTTAATTTTGTCACTTTCAGAACACACACTATAGAAATATATTTTAGCCTGCATGCTGGTGCATATCATGGAGCGGCTTCCTCAGAATTTTGTTTTTAAAAATGTGACTGTTGAAACAGGGTGACCCTGGCCGTTTGAGTTTGCCCCCATCTCGTGGGAGCAGTGTGGAGAGCTTGTCAGATGTTCGTGCACGACCACCGTCAGCCCTTGTTTCTGGAGAAACCAAAAGGATGAGTGCTGACATGTCTGAAATAGAAGCAAGAATAGCTTCCATCACAGGTAAAATTAAAGGATGTTTGAGGTGTAGACTGGGGAGTTGGAAGGAAAATATAAGATGCTCATAGTCTTACAGAAGGTTAATAGCTGTAGCCATGTGAAAGTACTTTAACTTTTCATGAAGTCTTTATTGCCCTTTATTAATCATGGGGGGAATGGCTTTATTTACGGTTGTACACTCAGCAAGGTTGAGTATTGTAGTTGAGTATTTTAAAGGTTGTGGGAGAGATTTTGTTGAATTAGTTTTATTTTTCTGGTAAGACTTCTAGATATCAATCCTATTCCAAATGCACAAGTTTTTCCTTTGCATCTGAGTGTTATTTCATCTCTGCTAGCATAATTATTTATATAACATTTTCTTCAAGGTTGTTTCTATAATATTTTTGAAATTAAGAAGTAGGTTTAAATTTCAGCATGTTCCCGAATAAGTTTTAAAATGCACTTTGACAGAATTCAGAAAGAGAAACAGATTTTATTCACCAGATTAAGAACGCATTGCTGTCTTGTTTTTAAAAAAAGCTACAGGTGTTTTGCCAGGTTTGCATCAGCTATAAACTGTTACTTCTAAACATTAAATCTTTGAGAGGATTGGAATTTATCTGTAAGTATTAATGCATCATTTTATGGTGAAAGCAATCTTTATTCTTCCCAGAAGAATGAATCAAAAAACATGTGTATACTTGGCAAACACTTCATTGTCTCTTTTCTTCATCAAAGATGTTTTTGTTAATCTATGTAAACTCCAGGTTTTAAGTTTCATGTGTGAGAGTTTTGTTTTGTTATGGTATATAACTACAAATTTAAATAATCAAAATTACTTTGTTTAGTTCAGGTTTATTTAGCTATTTGAGTATTTTTCTACCAATCTGAAGATTAGGTTAATCAAGTAGCTGCAATTAATAAGGAACTGTGTATCAAAAGTCTGGCTTTCTTGTGCACCATGACTATTTAATTTTTGCTCTTCATTGTATTATGATTACTCCAAGATCTTATTTTACTAAATACTGAAGTTACTCATGCAGCAATATTTACCTTGCCCTAAACGGTTTTTACTTTCATATTGTTATTTTAAAGCCTTATTTCAAAATTTGTCTTTTGTATTGTCAGTCTTTGACTGGATGATTGTGTAGCACATTTCACCCTGAATATCCCTAAAGGTTTCTTAACACGGAGGGCAGCTGTGTACTTACCTGATAATAACACCATGCTGGTTTTATTTTAAAATATGTCGGGACTCACTCTAGTCACTGGCACTCCCGGTGTAAGTTTTTATCATCAATGGAGATAACCTGGCCCTCCTTTCTTGCAAGTTTTTCATTTTCCTAAGTATATTTTCTTAAGTATATTGCTCTGAAGTAATAATTACTATTCAGAACATTTTAAGATTTTTTTTTTTTTGTTATGACTGCAGGGTTTCTTTTTCTTGAAACAAAAATATATATTGAACATCCTATTTTTGGTTTGGGGTTATTTGGATATTTTTTAAAGACGTCTCTTCAGGCAGAAGTAGACTACTAGAAATGAGGTCAAACCCATCTAACCACAACTTTTTCATAAAGAGCTGAAACAGCACTGTAGTGGTTTTGGTTTGTTTTTTTAATCTTGTTAATTGTGTGACAGAAATAATATGCTGTGAACCTGAAAAAAAATTGTACGGCTGGGTGAGAATTGAGCTGTTGTTAAATGAAGTCAAGAATTATTTCATCTTCTTGTTCCAACTTTTACTAGGTTAAGTGTAAGAGTGAATCATGTAGTACACATCACCATTACTTACTGAAATGAATATGTTACAGTGTTACACCTCTGGGAGATGTATTCAGATCTTTCTCTAAATAGGAACTATTTATCTTAAACTAGAAAAGCAGTAAAATAAAGAAAAAAAAGCATGATAAGATTTTAATTCAAAGTGTATGTTTCTGAACATCATTCAAAAATTACAAAGTTTGTAGTGATATCCAGCTTCCAAAACAAAAAATCTTCACTAATAGGAAAAAAGCGTGAACAGCTGGAACAATTGTCAAATGTAATAAGAGTAAGCATTTTTTTTCAGAAACAGATTAGATTTTCTTTAAAAGGAGGTGATTTAAAGAAGTACCTAACTATTAAACTTGTTTATAAAAGAGTTTGTACCCAACACTAAGGAGAAAAGATTATACAAGTTCAGTCAAGAATTTATTCTGAATGTACAGGCGTACTGAAATATTTTAATTTGTTCTCTGTTTGGATAATTACATTTGGTTTTCCCTTCCATGTTGCTGTGCTGCTTTCTGTGTTTGACTTTTGTGTTGCTAACTATAACTAATTACACCGTGTTGTAATGATGGCTAGTTCTGCATTTTTTGCTTTTTAACCATTGCTCTACTATGTGTAAGCATGAGTGGAAGGCAATGCAGTTTATTCTGCATGACACATTTTTGCATGAACTCTAATTTAACCAAGTATATGAAAAGTGCAGTATTAGGAATTTAATAATTTTGCTATTGCCATTTTAGTGTTTTGCATGTGTATTGTATATGTGTATTTTTTCAGCCTATTCCAAGCCTAAACGAGGCCATCGTAAAACTGCTTCATTTGGCAACATTCTGGATGTCCCTGAGATCATCATACCAGGTATCGCAGACCAGGTGAACGGGTCAATTGGTTAAGATGCCGGAATAATGATCAGACTGCCAAAATACTTCTTGCTCCAGTTGCTGTAGGACAGAATCAGAAATTATCTCACTAAATTTTTCATAATGCCCCTATAGAATGAAGCATGATGCTTTATCACAAGCTTTGTTTTATCAGTAGAGGATTCAGTCTTCTAGTTCAAACTTAATTCTATTGAGAAATCATTTTTTCCTTTATGATCTTGATATTCTGAATCTTCTTACAGAGCAAAACTATATATGCAGTCTTTTATTACAGTAGCTCATTTGGTGAAAACTGATACAAGTTGAAAAATTCCTGTCTAGATAATTATTTTGCCTTGATGTTTGCTGTGTTTGGGGTTCCACTTTTGATCAAATATTAGTAGAACAAAAAACTTAGATACATCATGTAGAGAATCTCAAATCCATGTGATATTTGTGACTAAAACATTAACACTCAATCTGTGTTATTCTTATATTTGACTATACTGTTCCAGAGCTAAAATGTGTCTGCATGAAATATTTCTGTTGTGTTTAAGTTAATGAAAACTAAAATTATTAGGAGATGCTTCTGACAGGAAGAAAATCAGTATCATCAGGCACCATAGGTGTTAATTTCAGCTGGGACTTGAATGAATAATTTTCATGTATCCCAGGTCTATTTTTAGTTAGTGGCATATCATTTTCATTTTCCTTTCCCTTTCCATTTTTTTGCAATCAAAGTGGATTTCTTTCTTTCATACTTCTCAAAGCCTAAAAATAAGTATAATCAATCCCAAACTGTGATAGGTGTACCATTAGCAATATGCAAGTCACTTCAAAGTTACTTATCACAGGCAGGAAATGCAAATGATAGTATCTACTGCTAGTCTAGAAATACACTGAAAACTGTGGACCTGCTATTTTAAATAGGTGTCATCTGAGGAAATTTCATTGTAAATATTGATATTGTTTGGTATTTTAAAGTTAATGCAAAAGATAATTTTATACAAAAGTTTCTTTCAAATAACTTTATTGAAGGTTACATATAAAAATACAGAGTATGAAAAGGTAGATTCAAAAGAGCAATAGCACAACCCATGGGAAAAAAAAACCTCTTTAGCCCTAAGGCTAACAAGTTGGGAGAAGATTTTAGTAACGTAGCTTTCCACTGTAACTTTCAAACAGTCCTAGCCTGCAATGACATAAATGAAATCCTGAGAGAGCAAGGAAAGCAAAAGTGAAGATGTGTGTCAAGTTTCAGTGTTAATACATGCTGAGAGCCTGTTAAATAAGATCTAGAAGCTAATGAATGTCTACAAGTAACAACACTGAGGCTTCCAAGAAACCTTGGAACTTCTAAGGAATAATAAAGTCATTTAAATGAAATACCATGTTGTTAATCACAAAAGGGATTGTACCAATCTGTAGGT
Source organism: Serilophus lunatus (assembly GCA_013399895.1). Classification (NCBI taxonomy): domain Eukaryota; kingdom Metazoa; phylum Chordata; class Aves; order Passeriformes; family Eurylaimidae; genus Serilophus; species Serilophus lunatus. Next base: position 250,258 of record VXBA01002157.1, on the reverse strand, counting down.
TTCTTAGGCAGAGGGAGTCATTAGAAATTCTTCACCTAGTCTACTTTAATTGAACTTGACAGGATGGAATTCCAACATGAATTTGGAATAATAGGGAGAAATATCAACCTGTAGAAATGAAAGAAGGTCTAGGGTTGGAGCAAGCATATTAATGAATTTTCTCAAAATTTACTCCTGAGGTATTTAAGTCAAATAAGTGATAATGAATTTCACTGTTAATGCTTTATCAGAAGCAACTATTCACAAAGAAGAGGATTAGAAGATCATACAGGGTGAATGTGCTGTGACAGAACAGCAACAGGGTAATATCCAGGGTCATGTACTGTGGGTCACATACTAGCAACAATTTCTTTTAATAAGGTGACATGGGACCATAGCAGATGCATGCAGATTAATCCCGGGTAGTATAAGCCACTAGTCTAATGCAGTTGTGAAAAACTGAAATCTTAAGGTTCCTTTCCAGGAAAAATAAAGAAGCACTGATGCTATTTATAGGCCCTTGTTGAGTTTTAATCGGGAATTCAATATCCTGTCCTGATCAGCCCTATAAAAGAAACACACATTCTCTTTGAAACAGTATCAAGAATTTCATGGTATGGAGAGTATAAAGAAGAATCTGAAAGCGAGGCTTTTTTTTACTCCACAACATGAAAGTTGAGAAATGAATAATTATTTTCTGTAGATGAATCTGCAGCTAAAAACTAGGAAGCTAAAAAAACCCCAGTATTGGCAGTACAGAAAAAATATTTAAATTGCCTGCAAATAAATCTGTATATTGAAAGTTTCCTGGTTGTCAGAACAGCTTTCCCATAATAATCCCAAATCCAGAAAAAAAATGAGATTAATCATTGCATGACAGGCTGCTCAGTAAGCTAATTATCTTCATCTATATACTTAAAACACTTACTTAAAAGTACCTTGCTCAGTTATTGTTATAAAGCCAATGTATTTCTCACTTGTTTCCTTTCCTTACTCTCCCAGAATCACAGAATTACCTAGGTTGCAAAAGAACTTTGAGATCATCAAGCCCAACCTATTACCAACACCCGCATCATCAACTAAACCATGGCACTAAGAACCACATCCAGTCTTTTTTTAAACACTTCCAGGGACGGTGACTCCACCACCTCCCTGGGCATCCCATTCCAGTGGCCAGTCACTCTGAAGAATTTTTTCTTAACGTCCAGCCTAAACTTCCCCTGGCACAGCTTGGGACTATGTTTTCTCATTCTGTCACTTGCTGCCTGGAAGAAGAGACCGACCCCTACCTGCCTACAGCCTCCTTTCAGAGAGTTATAGAGAGCGATGAGGTCTCCCCTGAGCCTCCTCTTCTCCAGACTAAACACCCCCAGCTCCCTCAGCCACTTCTCATGGGCTTGTGCTCCAGACCTCTCATCAGCCTTGTGTCGCTTCTCTAGGCAAGGCTCTCAGTTCCCCAAACTGTCACTTCCATCTCAATCCCACCCCATTACGTTCCATAGCACTTCTGCCACAGACCCAGCTCCTTCGGACTTCCCTGGGCATGTCCCTCGGTGGGGTGAGCAGCTTGTCTTGGAGCAGCACAAGTGCCAGTCTGTGCTGCTGCCTGGAGTTGTGCTGAGCACATGGTAGAGCAGCTGCTGTCCAGAGAGGGGAGGCATCATGCAGGCATGTTACTGTGAGTCAGCTGCTTTGGGGCAGGGCTATTTTAAAAGTATGAGTGCTACGTCTGCTATCATTGGGGGTTTTCGTAATGTGTTGCCTCAACTGCATTTCGTCCATGAACTGATTATGCCACCAAGGTCGTAAAATATACGTTTTTATCAGTAAAAGGTAAAATACTGGCAGAAGGGGAAGTTTTTCATACTTATTTGGTCTTCTTTCTAAATTAGTAAGGGTGAATAGAACTTTTTGTTCATTTAGGATGCTGTTTTATGTTACTAGCTTCCAAACTTAGAAACTGAAAAATGGATTAAGTAATTCTTTCTTTGTGTAACAGCTTAGCAAGAGTTTGCAGTGGTGGTCTCCTGCAACCAGTTAGCCAAGTGATGTATCAATCTTTTTTTTTGTAGTTTACAGTGTATATATAGTATAGGTTATAAGCATCAACATTTTATATATATGAGAAAGAAAAACCCTGGGAAGTTCAGAAGGTTTAAGTAGCTTTATGTTTAAAGAAACAAAAAAAAATTGAATTATAGTTCACGTACCTTTTCAATACAAAGCTGTTAAGCAGCATTTAGTAAGTATACCTTCAAGCACAGCCTTTTCTTCACTGGCAATGTTAGACATCTCATGCATTTAGCATGTGTGCATTTGGCTTTGTAATTTTGTAGTCTGAAACTGTGCCACAGTGTTGCAATTTTTATAGCATTGACACTGCATAAATGATTATTCAATGTAGAAACATTTTGTAGAGGGTCTTTAGAAAGTGGATAGGAATTATGGATGCTTTAGGTCTGTAATTTTGCTATCTACTTTTTAAAACCATTATATGCCAGAAATTCCACCCTTGTCTTCCCAGATCACTTCATTATTCTGGAATTCAGATGAATGTTTTAACTTCTTGAGAATGTCTTCTAGCACTGTTACACTCACTGATCATCCTGCACTGTGAGAGAGGTTTGAGTCTTGTAGGTGTGTAAGGTAGGTGTGTAAGGAAGAGAGTACTGTGAGTAAATAAGAAAGTGTAAAAGGAGACACGAGTATCTGTTAAAGGGCAGGGAGAAGAGGTCATGACTGGTCTGAGTGTCTGGCGGCAGGGTGGGGGTGGTGATCAAAAGACTTAATAAGTTGTAGACTTTATTTTTGCCTCGAGTATGTGGAGCAGGACATGATGGAAGTTTCCTGTTCCTTTAGAATGTAAATTTAGAAAATAAACAACGTATGTGAAATGGGTTTTTTGAGGCCGGGAAGTATGTTTGTGGCATTTGCTTTTTAATCTTAAAATCCTGTAAACCGCCAAAAGCCTGACACAGTGCATCAAGCTACTGTAGATTAAATTCTGGGCATGTACAAATCTCCTAGTTTTTATAATGGTGGAAAACTGATTTTAAATGGACATAGAGGTAATATCAAGATAATAACTTGAGAGGAAAGCATAAAGAAGTAGTAGTGATCATTTCAAATAGATGTTTTATATTGTGTTGTATATTTTTCAATTGAATTTCATCTTGAATCTGGAGCAATAAGTATTTGTTGATTTGTAGTCTGTTTCTGCCTTGTCTAAGCTATTTGCCAGATGTCTGCAGCAGTTATACTAATTAAAATGGCATTGCCTAGTAGAGCTCGCTCTTCCCTCATGCTTCTAACTTGAAGATACTTCATTTAAAGGTGTTTATTTTGTACAACACAGTAGTTTTGGCCCCTCTTTTCCCCCCCTTCCTGCCCCTGAACCCAAGGCATTTTCTTTTCTATCTTGCACCCCACCCTGATTATTTTAATGTTTTGGCAGTCACGTTATAATATTTCAGCAACAGATGTGCTGGGTTCTTTAAATTCACAAATGTTGCTAATCTGAAATGAGAATTTCAGATATTTCTGTAAGCCTATTTCAGCTGAGCTAATTTTATAACAATGTTGTTGAATGAAATGCGTGCATAATTTTATGTCAGTCTTGGGTGGATGGCACATATCTTGAATATTGAGATGAACTGTGGCAGCCAGATGAAATATCCATAGCACAAAATTCTATTAAATGTATAATCTTGTTTGTTAAAACAATTATGTGGTGAAAAAATTCACTGCTGATGAACAAGTTCAGGCATTTTGTCATAGATTAGTCATCCACATGATCCCTAGTATCAAAGTATTAAAAATAACTTAACCATCATTGCTTAGGTAAGTATATACTTTCCCTGAATTTCAGAAGCAAAAGATCAAGACCACAGAACAGTTGCAATTCAAATTCGTTTGTAGTCAGAACAAACAATATATTCCTGTTCTAGAATCCTGCTTGATTTTCATGTATGCTTGTTTCTTAAAGTGCTTTCTATAAATTTTAGGCAATAGAATGTCATGACAAATGGCTAGAGTGATACTGAAATACAATACTGTATTGCTCTTTTGTGGTAGTGTATTCCTAAATTTAATAGTACCTAAATTTAAAAATTTAAAGGATTATTAAATGTATTGATCAGTATTAAATAGTCTTGCATTTTTGTAGTAACTGTTGCAATTCAAAATGTGTCAGGATGTGGAGTCGCAGGGAAATGATGCTGAATGACAAGTATCTGAAAGGTTAAAAATGCAATTAAAAAGCCTTTTCCAGGGCTTTAAGTGAGCTGGGTTGGTTGCTGAGTGCAAGGCTGCTGGGCGCGAGGCTGCTGCGGCAGCAGTGCATGTTTCAGATGCTCCCCTCCAGTAGCAAAGTTACGTAATGCAGAGCTGAGAGCAAGAATTTTGAGCATTATCAGCTGTTACTCAGGGCATTTTGGTGTTTCCTTTTGGACAGCTGACCTGCTCTCAAGAGATAATATAAACAATCACTGTAAAAAAAATCAAAGTAGCCAGGAAGATTCTGTTGCATAATCTCCTTTTATTTTTAAGGAGACTTTGTTTCCTGGAAATGCCTTTGATTGCCTGTCAGTGTTAAAATTTAAACTGTTTTATGTAGCTGTCACTGGTGGATAATTGTGAACAGGTGGAAGGAAAAGAGGAAAAGATTACAGCATTGTGCTCTGTAGGTTGATGGTGAGATGTGATTTAGCTGAACCAGTCCCCTTTTCACACTTCTCAGAGCATAAGAATGGGACATAGTTTCATTCCTCTGAAGGAGACAGAAGATCAGGAATAAGAACTTTCATTTCTTAATTTTCTTGAGAGGAATCAGCACACAAGCAGAAGTCCTTGCTGTGTTCCTTGAGCAAGCCAAAGAGCAACAGGTTAAAGCTGGCAGCCTGTTATCTTCGCGGTTTAGCTTTTAGAAATCCCCATAACGTAACGCACTTGAAATAGATGTCGTCATCAGCTCCTGCCCCAAGTACTAAGCCTGACCAAATACATGTGACAGAAGATGGTGGAGTAGAGTGCAGCAGCTATTCATGTGGTAGGAGTGGTTATTGTATTAGGGTGTCCTTTTTGTTGACAGGCCAGCATGTTTTGAGTTAAAATTCTGCAGCTGTCTCTCTCTCTCCCTCTCTCACTTTGTCTCTGTGGATTTGTACAAATTCCAAGCTCCTCTACAACAGTCGCACCCTTCTTATTTTGTTCTGAATGTATTTCACTGGTTTGTTTTTGTTTTGTTTTTTTCCCAGCAGGAAACGGACAGCAGAGGCGTAGATCCATTCAAGATCTTAGCGTTGCTGGAACAGAGTCCAGTCAGGTAATGTCCTTCTCATCTCTTAATTGCCTTTCAGTAAAGTCAGCACCCAATCTGGACTGGGGAACTAATCTGGAAATCTTCACCTTTGATGCGTTCTTTCACAGAAATGATGTGGAAGCTTGGCTGACTGTACTGTTGTTTGTATTGAATTTAAATGAGATTCCATGAGGGTAATCTATGAATGAGCTCTAGATGAGAAGCATTTTCTGTACAGCTTATGCAATGTTTATCATTTTTATGTACACAAGGTTTTTGTGTACTGCTTAATTTGACTGAGCACAGGTCTTACACAGGAAAGCCCTTTCATCTCTCTGGATGTAGAAAACAATTGTGACTACTACTTATTGTCTGAAGCATTTACACGTACATTAGACTCACTTTTTGCATGAAAATAAATAGCATGTGTATCAGTATTATAAATGTTATTTTCAATCTCTTAATCCTGAAATAGTAACTTACAGCAATATCTCTCCCATTTCGTGCAAGGTTTACACCAGGCTTTTGTCACAGAGTTTGTTTTAAAAAAAAAAGACTATTTCAGAAAGATACTTCATAATAACATAGCTTCTTGTCTGGTATTGTAACTGCCATGGTAACAGGAAGAGTGATATGCTACCTAATGTGCTCTTAGTTTAATTTCAATTTTACATGAGAAAAGTACAACTACTTCATTCAGATGTGTTCATTTTGTGTTTTTTACTTGCTTCGAAAATTCACAGAGGCTATTTGTTCCTTAGTGTGAGTTGGCAATTTTGAGATCCCTACTATTGTTTGGATGTGGGATACTGGAGCTTAGCATATTCATCAGGTTAATCAGGTTTGCATATTCAACAACTGACTGCAGCAATCTAAACTAGGTGGTAATTCTTAGGGCGCGTAGTTATAAAGGAACCTTCCTGAACATTGGATCCCTTCTTAATTCTGTGGAGTTATGAAAGCCACAGAAACCTCATCAATCCTGTAGGTATTAGTAGAATTACTATGTACATCTATCAGAAAACAAATAAGTCTTAAATACATTGTAATATATTCAGAGAAGACAGATTTGTCAGAAAGGAAAGAAATGCATCTGCAAAATTTAGGAAAGAAATAGATTGGCCTATTCAGCTAATTGTAGAACTTAAATTATGTAAGACTTGGAGGGGGAAGGAAATTAAGTGACAGTACATCAGTTATGCTGATTGTATGGATATATTTAATTATAGCTTTTTTATTTGAAAGTTTTCATTCTGTTCATTTTAATGAATGGTTAATATTTAAAAATATAGAATTTCAGCATTTGCTTCATATCAGTAACTATTATAACAGTCTTTCTTTGAAAGCTGTTCTACTGCTTGTGTGGATGTTCTAGCTAAATGGTCCTTGTGACCAGGAGGATACAGAAAATTTTTTTATGTTATCTCACCAGTTTTTCATTTGGGTCTGTAGAAGGCACAAAATCACATTTTACTTCCTTGCTTTTGATAGTGTATATATTGGAAATGTAAATAGAAGAATTACAACTCTCTGTTTCTATCTTGCAATTTTTTGCAAACATTATTATAAATCTGGAAAATGTAATATTTTAACAGACATGAAATGCACTTTCAAAGATATTTTTGTACTGTCTACATAAACAAATTACAATTTTTTATCTCCTTTTTGGTGTGAGAAGAGATAGAAAAGTCTGCTGAAGCTAGTGCTACCTTTTGATGTACATATGGTTGTTTATTTGAAAAAAGAAAAAGAAAACAAGAAAGAAAGCACAGTGTAATTATGGCTAAAGACTTAAGATTATTCTTTATGGGTTTCTATAGCTTGTACCTCACTGCCTTAAGTTTTTATTAACAATCTTGAATTGCTATCAGTATAAGCAATCTACTAGCCAAAGCAGAAAAAAACATCTAACTAGCATAGCTCTGGTCAGTTTATCCGTCTCCCCATATGCACCATACCATATATAGGGTATTCTTTCTAGAGTGAAAATCCTCTTCCCCCTCCCTCCCTTCATTGCAAACATCTTTCTTCCCCACATTCCATTCTCCTTTACACCCACCCTGTGGCACAGCCTTCTTCACCAAGCAGCCATGGCACTGTATGCCTCTGCTCCTGCACCCAGGCCATGTAAGCCCCTGTCTCCTATAAATTGAAAGATTGCTGCTGTGCCTCTTTTTTCTGGTTTTTAGCTATAAACGACACACCAAAGCTGATCAGAAGTCTTTTTATTGAACATATTTTTCCTGAAAATTGCTGCTGTGGTGATAGAAAATGATTGTGTTACAACTACTAGTTTTTAATCGGGAAGGTTTTTCCAATTCAGAATGGAATTTTTCTTAAAAACACCAGGCTTGATAATAATAAATATACCAAAGTTTGAGTGCTTACCTGAAACGGTATACCAAGACTCTTTGTTTTCCTGTTTAACTGCTTCTCCATTTTAATTCAACCACCTATTGTTTTATAATTCTATGTATATTTTATTTCTGTGTACTCTTGGAATTTTTTATGTGGTTTGTAGGGCTGCTGATTATGATGTTTATGTTGTTGACACACTTAAGGCACCTTCTGGTATCGCTGTTACTGATGTTCTCACTAGCAGACAATAATAGTGCTTTGCAGATGGTTTTACTACTCAGCATCAACAGTTTATTTAGGAAAATACTGTAAGTCGTAGTTTTTTTCCTTCATTATATCAGCTGTTGGAGGGATTTGGTGTTGAGAACATGTGTTCAAATCTGAATTTTCACAGATTTCTCTAGTGCTTGATGACCTTAGACTCATCCTTACTCCAAGTGACATGAGCAGCACTGACACAAGCCATCTCTGTAAAGTCTAATGCTACATTTTTGTTTCTTTCTATCACAATACATTGTGATGCTCTATTAATTTTCTACATTATGTTTTTGCACTGATTTGGTTCTTCTGCCTTTCTATTTCCCAGTACATACATTTTAAAACATTGTATTGTGTCATCAGCTCTTGCCTAAACACCTTTGTAACAAGAAACAGATATGCAGACTGAAATGCAGCCATTAGTACTTTGGGGGACTTGGAGGAACACAGCAAACTGCTATTTACGCTGCATAAAGTCCTTACAGAATTTGGTGTTTCATACAGATACTGAGAAACATATCTGGCATAATCTCTCAGGAGCTGCAGGTTGTGATCAGATGCCTAGTAAGGTATCCATCTCCTTCCTGTGTATCTTTTATTAGTTTGGTTGTTTGGTACCTCATCTCTCACAGTACTATAGTAATATCAAAATTACCTGCTACGTCTTTCAAATAATTTGTTTTGGGGGAGAGAGGGTATTGTAATTGTTGCTGGACCTTCATAAATCTCACAGTTTACCTTGAAGTGGAAAAAAATTTATTAAAGAAAACCGTGTACTGTGTTGGGCAGTTGAGAAGCAACGTCAATGTACGTGCCCACATGCATGCAAGCTAAGTGGGATAATTTGGAGGATCTGATATACAGATGAATCATTCTCTCTGTGAGATTGTGAAATTTGTCATAGTTACACATTCGGTTTTTTTCTCCCCTTCCATGGTGAGATAAAAATCACAGATCAGGAGATGAGGAGACAGAGCTATTAATGAATTCTTTAAATTTATTTTTTGTGTGTTGTTGATGGACTAAACAATCTGATTGAGAAGCTACTGTAACTGGAATACTTCTCAGATACCCTTCACTTTCAACTGCAGATACTGAACAAATCCCTTTCTGTTAAAGGACTTACCTGCTGTTAGAAGTGCTTGCTCTCTGTCTTCTGATCTTTTAGATCAGTAGAGTGTCTTTTCATTCGTATCTGAGGACACTGACAGTAAGATCAGCAACTTAAACCTTGCTTAATGTCAACAAAGACCTCCAACATAAAAGCTTTTTCAAAACATCTGATGCCATCATCTTGATAATATCCATCAGAATATTTCTAAAGTAGTGTATTGCCCTGTTTCTGGCCATTAACTTAAAATGCTAAATGCTTAATAAACATTACGAAAGAAACACTATGCATTCAAAATAATAGATCTTGCAGTGTTAGTCAGGATTGTTACTTGACTGAAATCCTACCTTTTAAAACTTATATTAAGGTAGGATATTTGGAAATTAGAGTCATAAAGAAATATAGTTTCCATGTAATGCATATTTGAATGCTTCTTTTGAAAAATGGAGACATTTAATCATTCCATGATAAATACAGCATCTTGAAAGTAGTTGTATTTTATTTGTATCTTTGCTTTCCACTTCATTTTTTTCTGCTAAATTCATAGGGGCTTATACTCTTAAGGCCTTTACTGTGTTAATTTTTTGTCAGTGAGGGGAAATGTGAAGTACAAACATATATATTGTAGATAATTATTCTGAAAAAGAAACTCAGTAGAATAATGAAGTCTATATTATATTTTTGTGCTTTGGTAATAAAAAGAATTGGAAGAGTCAAATAGTACACAAAAGAACATCTTACAGAATTTTGGTTTATTTCTTTGTTTTGTGAGGGAGAATGTAGTCATTTTCTGATTACACAGAATTAATAAGGTTGGAAAAGACCGTAGAGATCATCAAGTCCAACCTTCACCTAGGTTAACAACTTATCCAACATCAGTCTAACATCTGTAACATCTAAACCATGCCACTAAGTTCATCATCTAACCTATCCTTAAACACATCCAGGGACGGTGGCTACACCACCTCCCTGGGAAGCCCATTCCAATGGAAAATCACTCTCACTGTGAAAAAGTTTCTCTTGGTATCCAACCTAAACCTGTCCCGACACAGCCTAAGACTGTGTCCTCTCGTCCTGTCACTGGGAGCCTGAGAGAAGAGACCGACCCCCGCCTGACTACAGCCTCCTTTCAGGTAGTTATAGACAGTGATAAGGTCACCCCTGAGCATCCTCTGGGCTGAACAATCTCAGCTCCCTCAGCCGTTCCTCCATAGGTCTTGTGCTCCAGATTGATTTGCTTCATTTGATTAATCCTTTTTGATTAAACATTTCATGTTTTCTGAAGATGAATCACATAACCTCTGAATTAACAAAAAAATAAGAAAACTGTGGATTAATACACTGCAGTCTAGTGCAGTTACTAAACTGTATTCCTTCAATTGAATGTAGTTTCATTCATTGATTAAGCACTAGAAACCAACCATTTCTTCCCTGTCTTACGGAGCTGCTAGATTTCATTGAATGGTGGTGTGAAAATTACTAGAGATATTGTCATACTTTTCTATAAAGATCTTGAACATATTGTTCAGCATTGCTTTTTATTATGCTGAGTAGCAAAATTTATTTCACACAGTAAAGATACATTAGAAATGGGGATGACATTATCCCTGCACTGCATGTGAAGTTGATCAAACTATCAGGAGAGTTTTCACAGTAAAAGCCTGGGGAGGAGGGTATTTTGGAGGATTATAGATTCAGATTTCAAATATTTTTTTTCTTTTTAATGAACTCTTCAAAAAAATCTCTGTTTAACTTACCATTTTATTTTATTTCAGGAGAGTAGAAACAGCAGTAGATCATCTAGTCCTAGTGTGAGAATGATCACTACCTCGGGACCAACTTCTGAAAAGCCAGCTCGTAATCCATGGACACCTGATGATGCAGGTAATGCTTTTTTCATTACTTAACTTTTTGCCTATAAAAAATATAAAATATTTATTTGGTCATGGTGTGGGGTGTGTGCTTAGTCATTAATAAAAGTAAGCAATGAAAGTCATGGTCCATTTTAGTTCTGCCTAAATTAAATCATTACATTACTGACTTGTTTTTCACGTAGGCTTTGAGAACGCTTTTTTATAAATTATATTAAGTTACATAAACTTGTAAACATTTTGCTTGTAAGAAAGTACTTTTCGTACACTGTGATACTAATATTTAATGAGGATCTTAAATGAGCACCAGTTTTTGACTATAGTGGGAATTTAGGCTTGTGCATTTGTATTATGGATCCATATTTAAAGCTTTCATTGCTCTGGCACCTGGAATGAAATGCTGTGTAGGTGAGTATCAGGAATAAATTAATTCTATTTATCATCTCTGTTGTAATTTTGCTTATGCAGATTGTATGTGTGCACACAAAATTACTGTTTCTAAATGAACTAACACATGTCTGCAGAAACATTGTAAATACTTCTACAGTAGCATCACTGTTCTTTTGTTATCAAACAGGAGTAAGAATGGACATAACTAAATATTTAAATTAGATTTTAAAAGTCGTAATGCATCCCATAATGAAAAGAACTAATACTGGACTGCATGAAAACAATGGATCCCCACAAATTCTTTTTTAGAATATAAATAAAAATTACGTTTTTGTTACCACAATGTACATTGAATCTTAAACTTAGTCTCAAGCTGGTTCTTCTCAAATTCTGAAATCTCTTGTGATCCATTTCATCTGGCTAATCAGACTCTTTATTCTTTTCGTCTAACCAAGTACAAAATGGAAGCTCACATGTGGACTGATTCTTGCACAAACATATGTATATATACATATATATATATATATATACACGTATGTATATATGCACACTTGTATTTTACCAAATATAAGGTGATTATATATGACATGTAGTTTGTTTTCTCCCCCTCTTTTAGTGGGAGGAGAACCTCGTATTCTTGCATTTTGGTTCTGTGTTTTCTTCTTTCTGTCTGTTGTCACTTTGCCTGATGATACTCTGTCCCCTGTCACTCATAATCCCTCAAAGCCTTTGCCAACTGCTACAGACCACCCTGTGCCCTCTTGTACAGCATGGATCCTGAGTTGCTTTAGGCAATGAGCACTTAGGGGAATTGCTGCCTCATATGGAAGCAAGCTCTTACCCATTCAATAGTTCATTGGGAACTGAAAGCTGCTAATCCTATAGCAGTGCAAGGACAGTTTGTGCCAATTCTTTGGTCTTAAACACAGCACAGCACTAGAGCTAAAAGTCAGGTCCTTCTTCTGCCCACAGGAATTCTTCACCTTATACTCAGGTAAATACAGAATGTGCCATATGTATATTTTTTCCTTGTTAGGTTTATGCAGTCCATGAACAAAGAACTGTTTGAATTTCAAGGAGAGAAATAATTTTGGTTTTCTGTAAAAGAGGTACATTTTTAGTTTAAAGAGGCAAAATGATAAAACAAGGATTCAGCCAAATCTGGTCAGTCACAGTAAAAGTTGCAGTTTGTGACATAGTGCTGAAATGCTCATGAATGTCATATGAAGTATTTGCATATATTGATGTATCTGAAGCATTGCAATAATTCCCTTGTTGTAGTAGTATCCGTATACAGCAACAGTCTAATGTAGGGAAGGACTTCTTATGTTGATCACATTTGAGATTCTGTAGTAATTAAGTTTTAGGGTTGTTTTCTTCTTCTTTTTTGTTTTTACCGCACTCCAGTTTCCTTACAAGCATACACTTAACCACTTTTTCTCCATTCCCACCCTCTTATTTCTGTTTCCTTTTGAAGCTGCTCTTGGAGATAGCATAGTCTTTGAGGGCAACACCTTAGTTTCTCTACCACGACTACTCTGTGGCAGGTGCTTTTGGGGTATGGGTAAGCAGCCCCTTTTTTTTCCCACCTACCCTCCTCCATATGATCCTCCAGTAGCAATAATGCGGCTTTAAAATCAGTAGTTTCTCCATGTGTCTTTATGTCTCTTAACAATAACCTTGTGATCCCCAAATTGTGGGCTCCTAAAAGATAGGATCTGTAAGAATTCAGAAACATGTTACATCTGGAATGAAAGCACTAGAGAAATCCAGAGTAACTGCAGTGTAAGCCAGGCCCAAAGACAGATTGTTTATTGGGTTCCATGCTACCAGCAAAGTATCTCTACAGTGCAGAGAAGATGCCATAGAGCATGTTGTGAGGAAGATACTTAAAGACCTCCCTGGGAGCAGGTTTCAAGACTGAGCAAGAGGTTGTGCTTATTTTATTTTAGCTGAGCTGATTTGCACAGCTTCTAATTTTAAAATGATTAGATGCATGGGCTGGCTGGCTGATCCTTCATAAACAAGAATGAAATGGCAATTTTTTTATAAACAGAAATGATTGCAAACTTTTAAAATCTGTATGCTGTTACATGGCTTCTAGAAAAAATATAGGTTGATAACCATAATCTTTATTTTTTCTTAGTGTGATAGACCATACTTTTGAAGTTTTTAAGTATCAGAAAAACAAAATGATTCATCTGCCTTGGGATTGGAACGCTGCTATTTCCATCTGCCTATCCACATTCAGATTGTGTTTTGTGAAATTATTTAAAATTCTTGGTCTTGTCCTATAAGGATAGAATTAACTCTTGAAAATACTTTAACGTTTTCTTGGTATTGTTACAGAAACCAATGGGTCAGATAACTCCATCCCAATGGCATATCTTACGTTAGATCATCAGTTACAGGTAATAAATACAAGCTGTATTAGATTTTTAAACTTCCATTTTGTTCTAATGTGTGACTTTCAGGTTGCAAAATATAGTGCCATATATTTACCTGGGTTTCTATACTGTCTAATTTTTGACCAAGGCTAAAAAAAAAAATATATTCCGTAATCTGAGATTGGTTTACTCAGATTTGATCAAGCTATTAAAAACAGGCCTTGGGAAACATTATCCCTAAAGCCAAATTTAAGCTGAGTTTGACTGTCAAAATAAGCCATTATTTTCTTGAGTGTTACTGAATTAAATTGTTGTATATACTTTATTTGTTGGGTGTGGGATTAAACACTACTTTAATTTTTGTGACAAGTGTCATTTGAAAACTGCAGATTTGAGGTTTGAGTCAACTTTTACACCAGTGCAATAACATTTTCCAGGGCATGGTTTAACACTTATTTTTAAAAGCTTACTGGTTTTTAAAAGACGTTATAAATACACTACTGAGACATTCTAACACGCTATTTACTAAGATATCAGCTCATTAGTCTTTAACATGTCGGATTTATTTTCAGCCTCTAGCACCGTGCCCAAACTCCAAAGAATCCATGGCTGTGTTTGAACAGCACTGCAAAATGGCACAAGAATATATGAAAGTTCAGACAGAAATTGCATTGCTGTTGCAGAGGAAGTAAGTGAAATGTGTTTCTTTTACACAAAATCTGTTCTCTGTGAGTATTATATATGGCTTTATGAAGTAACATTTTATAGGTCATAATTGTTTGCCAAACTTAATCCCAGAAATACTCAGCTGCTCAGTACAGATGAGATATTTAAAGCAGATAATTGAAAGTTTTAGTCAATATCAAGGCTCTTCTTCTAGACAAGTCCTACATAACTGTGTGACATACCTGTGTATGTAACAAACTAGTAATGTTTGTTTCTTTGTGTCATCTCAAATGGAAAACCTGAACTGCTACAGAACCTTGTAATTTTATTTCCAAAGCTGTCCATTAAAATATTTTCAATTGAAATTTGTCAATAAACACTAAGTTAAGGGATTATAGAATTTTGAGTAATACATCAATGTTACTCATTTTGCAGTTAATTTATATCTGACTTTTGTCAAGCATTTCATTTGCAGTAGTATTATCAACACACATCTTAGGTTTTTCTTCCAGGAATTTAGAACCTAATACTTTAACCTTGTTATATACCTTCTCCTTGCGCACCAGAAGTAAACTCTTTCCCTCTTACATTGTGTACACGTATAAGTGAAGCAACTGTGTGCAGTGTTGTATTAGGGCCAAAATTATTGCTGGTTCAGAACTTGAGTTCACAATAAGCTCTGTTGTCCTCTGCTTATCCTTTCTGTTTCCTGCTGCTGAGAAGCAGTTCTGAGAGGTCACATACACTCCCATCTACATCAAGTTACCGGCTTGTTCCTCACCAGCATCTGAGCCACTGCAGGCCCGCAGTTGTTAATAGGGGGTTTGCCTTGGAGTTTGTGGATTAGTTAATGAGAAAAATGTGTGTGTAAACCTTTTGTACACTAGAAACAGCCTACAGAATGAGGGAAAAATGTTACTTTACGTTTGAACTTGTATCACATGTTCTCTTTTGGCTTAGTATCCCGAGAACAATTTGGTTATTTTCTCATGCAACTAGAATTTTTAAACTTGAGCAGATTTTGATTTTATTTGTGTTATCCCTAAGGGCCAATAAATGATATAAAAATGTTTTTCTCTTTCAAAACTGGTGAATTCTCTGTGTTTAGATTCTTACTGGGAGTTTTTTCTAGTAATTTTGTATGGATATTCCTTCCAAACTGCTTTTTCTTAGTCAAGACATATTTGTCCACATGGGTTTAAACAAAAAATAGTGTTGTGATGGATGAATTCAGTGCTGGTTAAGGTAGTTATTATTCAGCCCTCAAAGAGTGATTTAAGTTTTCCTCAACTGTAATTACAAACCACATGGCAACAATTAATTACCATGAACTTTCTTATTTACTATTTTGTTGCAAAAATATTGCTGGCAGCTTTCTTCTTGTCACCTCCCAAACAAATAGTAAAACAAGCTGCTACATCAGTTTTGCAGAATAAATTATACCAAGTTTGTCAGTGAGTTTGTTCCTCTAAAATCGTTCCTAAAAAACTGTACTCTTGCAGTGTAAATTATGTTAAATACTCGTTGCAAAAATAATTTCCTTGATTCTGATTTTCCACTCCTTTAATTAGTTCAAGTCCAAATAGAAAATCGCACTTCACTAAAAGGTTACAAAAAATATTGCAATTTTGTATTTTAAGTTGCCTTTAGAGATTTAAAATGTACATATAGTTATGCAAAATTAGAGTTGAATATATTTATGAATCTTTGTGGGGCTCCTCAGAAGTTTTATTGTGACCTATAGACCTGAAAGACATTATCTAATGGACAGTTTTAGAGACTGAGGCCAAGTCTTGCAGCTATTTTAAAGTTTAAATGTGGATTGGATTTGGAAGGGAATTTTTCCCCAGACCGCATTAAAGAATAAAATTTTGTCAACTTCTTTTGCACAAAATATCGCCAGCTTTGAGTTCAGATTGATAATCAGTCACTGATTTGCAACATATGAAGTCATCTATACACAAATAGATTGTAAGTGACTACTTTTTTAAATTTTTATTTTAGACAAGAACTAATAGCAGAACTGGACCAGGACGAAAAAGACCAGCAAAACACATCCCGTCTGGTACAAGAACATAAAAAGCTGTTGGATGAAAACAAAAGTCTCTCAACATACTATCAGCAATGCAAAAAACAATTAGAGGTCATCAGAAATCAGCAACAGAAGCGGCCAGGCACATCATGATTTCCTGGGACCTTTCAAATGAAAAATATGCACAGAAAAGACTGTTTGTTGTTTTTTTTTTTTTATTGTTATTATCATTATCCCTTATTATGACAGCTCATGAGTTTTAGCTTCTTGGTGTGATCTGTACTTGTCTGCTACACTTAACATCATTTAATTTTTGTTTTTTTATGGTGGACATCCAGTTCAACAGGTTGATCAAATAAGGTGAGAAAACAGTGACTTGAATTAACCAACAGCCCTCAGTTTAAAGCAATAAGGGTGGCTGTTTGCATGCTCCTTGTGTGAAGGTTAGCCTAACAAGTGCTAAGGAGGCTGCTAAATTGTAAGACCTTGTTTTTAGTTTTTGGTGTTACCTCAATAAGAGCAAAAAAAAAAACTTTCCTGTTTAAAAATGATTTTGTTCCAGTGTCTCATCTCAAACTATTATTATGATGATTATTTTCAGGACTTAAACCTGTGCCAAGCTGCAGAGGTGATGTTGGCTGCTGAGAGTAATTCACGATGCATTAGTGATGCCTTTTACCTGTAGGCATAGTGTATTTTTTCCACATGCAGAATGGTAGGCAAACTGATGGCAGCATCCTTGGTTCAGTGCTTGATAGCCCTGCATTTTGACTAATATATTTCTTGTAATCTTGCATTCATAAAATATTTGAAGTAAAAGGCTGTATTTTGTTTACTTTTTGGGGGTGAATGATACGCAGTTTCATTTAATTACTGGGCAAAAGTTATGAAGGTGATTCACTGGGCAAAGTTGGTCCCTTGTGTAAAAGAGGAGAATCAAAAGTGTGTGAAAGTGTGTTTTAAACCCTTAAAGCTTATGTCACTGTAGCATCTTTGGAAGGAAGTTCAGAAAAAAGTTATTACAAAACTTGAAATATTGCTCCTTTTATGTTTTTGCTCCCTTACTGGTTTGGTTTTGTTTTTCTTACACCTTATATGCTGAAAAGCATTTACCATAAATGTAACTAAGTTTGTTTTAGATAGGGAGAGAAGAGCTTGGGGAAATGAATTTATTTTAAATAGCAAATAATGAAATGGAGTTGAGTATGCAAATAGCAGAAGCTATTAAGAACATGAGGAAATGGCTTCGATCTCCACCAGTAATCTCAGTTATTCCACTCATTTGAACATAGTTCGAAGGAAGTCCATCACAAAATGCCTGCTGCCCTTGTGACTGAAGAATTGTGTTTAATGAACTCAAGTGGAATATGTAAAGCTCAGTGTCATAATTCACCATTATTACATGGGAGAAAATAATTACTTGTTTACATTGCAGATTGATTATTTGGATTATGAATTAACTTTAAACTGGTACCAAAATGGGGCATTTAAATATAATGATAACTTATTCCTTAACATAAGTTCTCAATGTACTCAGTTGTAGACAGGGTTTTAATAACACTCCTTTGCAAAAGAAAAGTAGAAAATTGAAGTTTATCTGTGGAGCCCTCCAAATAAAAGGTAACCTGAAATTTGACTTATGCATATTTTAAATGAATGTTTCATAAGATGCCATGAGCAGAACTGGGAAAAACCTTAAGGGTAAAGACATCACAGTATTTTCTCTTTCTCTTCCTGCCTACCTGATAAAACCCATTAATACTGTTGTGCTTATCTTTGAACAGCAAAGATGACAAACAATTTACTAAACCATGTCATCCTGTATTGAAAATGAATTTACTATTAGGAAACACTTGGGAGTTAGAAACCCTTCCTTCATTTTGTTTAAATAAAGGAAGGGTTATCATTCCCAAAACCTTACCAGATAATTTGATTAGTTAGCTGAAACTGATATTGGGATCAAGTTAAGGGCACACGTATTTATAGCAAAATGTAATTGGGAGAGAAAATAACTGTAGTATTAGAAATAGCACAAGTTATCCAAAGCATTGCTGTTCACAAACATCTGTCCATCTTCCAAAATGGAGACACTCGGCAGTCAGCAGCTTACTTGACATACGCTGAAGCACTAAGTAGAGCAACATGAATAATGGTGCTCAGCTTCAGATACATTGTTGATAATTACATACACAAAATCATTTACCAGGACAGTTTTCACATTTTGCTGTGTTGTGAAACAGATACACTTAGGGTAAATCAGTATTGTATGTGAGAAGTCACTTTATGGCAAGATGTGAATAATGAAGGTGAATGCAGTGATAAATTAATGGTACATATACAAAAGACTGTTCTAGCAGTTGCTTGTGACTTGTCAGGTTTACATTAGAAAAGGTCTCAGATTATAAAATAAGTGCTGTGCTACCATGCAATCTTGGCTCCATTCAATAGTTAGGTTTTATTACTCTTGTAGTTTTCAAAAGGGAATTTGGAGTTTGACCTTTTGCCTTCAAATTGTCCCTTTCCACCAAAAATTAAAAAAATATTTGCCCAGGTTTCTCACTGTGTATAATTAAAAAACCCTGTAAGAATATAACAACGTGATTTGGGCTAAGAAGAATTTAATGGCTTAACTTTACATGACCTTTATTGTTTTCACAAGGCTCTTGCTTTAAAGTTGTTTACAAATGTACTTTCACTTTTCTGTTAAACTATCTGAACAGTTCAGGAACTTTTTTCATGTACTCTTTTGTCCAGTAAAAGCTGCTCCTCTATTGATAGAGGTGAAAAATCTGGTTTGGGCTGGGCAGTGCCTTCTCAGAAAAGGTAACAGGCTCTGCTTTTTGTTGCAGTATGTGTTCTGTAAGATATTGTATGATTGAAAGTATGCTTCTGTACACTATGCAGTTCTTCCAAAATGCTTTTTTTAGGCTGTTTGGTTTGTTATTTTTTCTGATGAGGAGTTGAAGTTTGTCATTCAGTACTTGTACATAAAATGGTGAATGATTTCATATGATTCAGGAATGAGCAGTGTGGCTTTCTGCTGCAGGGCTTTATTGCTTTGTAAGGAATCTAATAAAAGCTAAAAGACTTCCACACACATGTAGTAGTGCCCCAACGCTTGCGGGGCATCCATGATCGCTGGTGGAATTCCACACTGGGTGGAAGATAATCATCGTATAGTTGTTCCTACTGCCAAAAAAATTTCTCGCCTGAGCTCATCCCTTCCTGTGGGCAGAACTAGGGTGTAGGATAAATAGCCTTGCTCTGAATATCAAGGTAATTTAAGAATGCCACATCTTCCTTATGGATGTTCTGCGAATAGGTACGTTCTCATCTTCCATTGTTCAGTTCAAATGAATTCCATTCCCTGGAACTTTCCTATTTTTCTTCATAATGGATTCTGCTGCTTGAGACATTGTTTCACCATGAAACAGAGAAGAGAAAACCCCCTTAGCTGTCTCTTGCTTGTGAAGAACACTAAATTGTGCTTAAGATTTGTTCAGAGTTGTGTTTTGAACAAATTAACTTTTCAGGTGCCCTGTTTTGGAAACCTGCAAACCTGCAGGAAAGGTTTGAAAGGGTAAGGGGGAAAAAAGGTGTGGCACACTCAGCCTCTCAGAATACAGATATCCCTGTTGAACTGATTGAAGAGGAGGACCTAATGAAAGTAAATCTGTGTACGTGTATTTGCACACATAAACAGTTACATATTTTCACATACCTACCTACCTGAAAGGAAGGTGTAGCCAAGTGGGGGTCGACCTCTTCTCTCAGGCCACTAGTGACAGGATAAGAGGACACAGCCTTAAGCTGTGCCAGGGGAGGTTTAGGTCGGACATTAGGAGGAATTTCTTCACAGAAGAGTGATTAGACATTGGAATGGACTGCAGCGCACCCCAGCTGTGGCTCCCTAGCAGTGTGCAGCCTGCAGGTGGAAGTTTTGGCTTTTCTTGGACCTCTTTCTATTGTTAAGCAGCAAGCGGTCCCTATGACACCTCTAAGCAGAGGATTGTGATCAGTTACACAGTCTAGTTGGAGGCTTTGTCATGAGTGCTGTCCCCCAAGGTTTAATACTGTGTCCGGTATTAACGTGTTCATCAATGACTTGGGTGAAGGGACAGATGCCTCCTCAGCAGAAACACAAAACTGAGAGCATCTTGAGCTCTGTGTTCAGTGTTGGGCTCCTCAGTACAAGAGAGACATGGAGCAAGTCTAGAGGAGGGCAACAGAGATGATTAAGGGACTGAAGCATCTCTTATGAGGAAAGGCTGAGGGAGCTGGGCCTGTTCAGCCTCGAGAAGAGCTAACTGGGAGAGGACCTCATACGTATGTTCATAAGTGTCTGAAGGGAGGGTGGTGAGAGAATGGAATCGGGCTCTTCTTGGTGGTGCCAAGCAATAGAACAAGAGACAACAGTCAGAAACTGATGCACAAGAAGTTCCACCTGAGTATCTGGAAGAACTTCACTGTGCAGGTGACCATGCAGCAGAACAGATTGCCCAGAGAAGTTGTGGAGGGCCCTTCCCTGAAAGTGTTCAAGACCAGGTTGGATGGAGCTCTGAGTAATCTGGTCTAGTAGAAGATGGCCCTGCCCTTGGAAGGGGGGTTGGAACTAGCTGATCTTTAAAGTCCCTTCTAACCTGAACCATTCTGTGATGAGGTGGATAATACCTAAGAGCTGTATCTTGGTCTGTTTCTCTTCTATTTCATGAGAAGTAGCAATGTGGGTGTAGGGACATTGGGTGGACCTTACACAAGAGCCGCCAAGGAGATAGGCTCATTTAAGGATTTCTCCTTTTGTACAAGAGACCTTTAGTAGCTGGAAGACTTAAATTGTATTTCTCTCCCCCTGCAGCCGTGCAGAGCAGTTAACTCCCTGGAAATACTTTTTCACAGGAGACCTTGGAGCCCTCATGTGAGGGGGCAGACTTGGGTTGTTAAGAAGCTTGGCATATGTGTCATTTAGTTTAGCATTCTTACCTAAGTCCCACTGCCCGTTTCCAGTCCTTCTACCCCCAGCATTTTGGGGGTACCTGCTTTACAGCAGTTTCACATGTTGGGCCACCTTTGAGTGGTCCAGAAAGCCACCATGACTGTCCTAGTAGCTCCTGCAGTGTGAAAAGAGAGGTGGCTAAATATCTGCTTAAGAAAAGGTGGAGAGCCCTTTATGCAGCTTTGCTGGTGTCCATACAGGAGAAGACTTCTGAGACCCTTTCAAAAACAGGTAAAATTACAATGGTTAGGCTAAAAGAGGGAATAAATCATCCTGTCACCTGGGAATATCCGTATTTGTGAATAGATATGCAGAACCTATATTTCACAGCCATGGAAATACTACTGTGAGCATCTCTGTCCTCTGAGGTCGCAGAGGAGCCTGCCTGTGCCTGTCACTGAAGGATTCCTCAAACGGATGTCTCCAAAAGTTAAATGCAATACATGCAAATTGGATTCTTATTAAAGTTTCTAACACCATCATCATCATTAGCAATGCGGGTAAGGCATAGCCAGGAATTGTTCATGAAGTAGGAGGTGAAGCTAATATAGCTTGTCCTCTGAAGGCTTCCTGGGGTCTGCGAGGCTGCTGAGCCCAAACTGCTTCTGTCAGTAAAATGCTCAAATAGGACCTCAGAGACAGCACAAGGAGCCATTTTGGTCAGTGCAGCTGTGCTTTGCATCAGAGCACAGTGCTGTGGCTGGGTGTTAGCAGGAATGATGGTGAGAGCCAGACTGCTGCTTTTCATTAGCAGCCTTTAACCACCACTCAGGGTGTCCTTGAGTGCTGGCAGACACCAAAGCTGCAATGAAGTGTGAGATTTAGGGTGGTCATTTTATGGTCATCAAAACCCCTAGGTCTCACAATATGGCTGAGGAGGGGTTGTTTTACTTGTTTTTGGGAAGAAAGAAAAGAAAACATGAGTGAAGGTCATCGAGTGTGCTGTATACCACATCTCTGGATAAGGGAAATACACCTGTAGGTGTGGGATATCAGACCTTTGCACAGGCCCTTCTCTGAGTGCACTACCAAAGGAACCACATGGTGAAACAAGTGGTGTGTGTGGTGAAGGCTTTCACAGTTGCTTCCCTGAGTGGTGTGGATTCTCAGACCTGAAAGGAAAAAGAGGAAAAACCCTTACCAACACAGCTAGGGAGCTGAATGTGGCTGTTTTATTGATCATTTTGCATCTTATGCAATGCCCCCCCAAAACAAGTGCTATAGGCTGAACTGAGTTTTCAGTCTCAGCTGCTTTAATTCAATGGTTTTAGGACCATTTAGGTTTTTTCCCTACTCTGTCAGTTGATCTGAGATCTTGTTTATCTCCCAGCAAACTGTGCCTGACTGAGACCCTTTCACACTCGCAGCTACAGACGATATTGCATTCTGTTCTTTAATGAACATCAGGCTGCCAAAACAGTACAGCGCTTGATCGGTAACAGCACATGCAGGTGTAGGTTCTTTCTCATTTCCCAGGAAAGCGTCACTAATATCACAGCAGCACCTGCAATGACCAAGTTTCTTACAAATGTTTTCTACAGATGAAGTTGCTTAACGTTCTTCAATTCTATTGGCTTCTTGCACCACAAGACAGCATCTCTTATTATTACTTATCCCCTCTAACACAAAGAAAAAAGTATAGAATCAATTGAAAGGTAATATATAAGTTAATATTTAAGAAGTCTGAGGTTTAGAACACTTGTTAAAAGAGCTGTCCATATTGACAGTGTAATATAATATTATCTGCAGCAGCCCTCTGTCAGCCGGTGCTGCTAGGTCCCAAGAGCCCTGTTTGCTTAGAGGATGAATGAGCTTAATGTTTTTAAAAGTGCTTAAAAGAACTTTGAAAGTGCTGACTGATTATGTTCTGGTTCAATGTCCCTCCTGCTGTGTAATGGACAAATGTTTAGTAGCTCTAAAATATGCCTTAAATACAGAAGCATTCAGGCGAGGCATTTATTCATCTGTATTCAAGCCGCCACAGCAGCACACTACATCATGAAGTTTCTGCAAGATCATCACAACAAATTTCTCAAATCTCAGTGCTATTGACTCAATCGTTCGCTCTGTGTTCCAGCTTGAGCATGTCAAGAGAAGAAAAGTGGCCGCCTCCTCGAGCCAGTCAAAAATTGAATGCAACTTCGGTGTTATTGCAGCCAGTTGCATAAAATATTGCTGTACAGTACAGCAATGAATTGCAGGCAATGCTGTTCTCTTATTAACTTGGCATAAATTCAAATACCTTAAGAATCAGACGATGAACACTAAGCACTTCAAGCTCTCCTGAACATTTATGATTCAGTGGCTGATATTTACTTGGACTGATTTTCCCCATGGTATCAGCTTAGATCTCATTCTGTGAGTGATGACGACGTGCTAATATCGGCTCCCCTTTCTTTCAGCACAGCAGAGTTCAGAAATTTTCAACATGACTGTAAGTAAGCTGTGACTCTGGGGATATTTTTGTTTTGCTCTGAAGAGATGTGGGAAAGAAAACTACACATTCTCTTTATTTACAAGAGCTGAGTGTGCTTGTCATGGTTGGAAAGCCTACCTCAGTGTATCACGGCTGCAGTGAATGGAAGATATTGCTGTTGCTGGGAAACTTAAAGACACACAGCCTTCTGCATAACAAGGATCAGTGTTGTAGAGGGACAGTGCTGTCTATACTCAGTATGTGGCTATTCTTCCCCTACCAACCATTTTTTCAGAGCTCAGCCTTGAAGTAGGTAGCTGGAGGGGTCGTAGTAGTATTCACAAAGGCACTTTTTCCCACTTGCTTCACAGACAAGGGAGATGTGTTCCTTCATAGTAATTCAAGCCATGCGCCTAATCAGGGTCATGAAGTGAATGATGCAGAACATAAATGTCTCTGCCTTGCAAGTCAGGCTACATAATTGAATAGAGGAGAGATTACTCTCAGACATCTTTAAAATTTGTGAGTACCACAAGAGCTCTCCATTTGTCAGCATCTGCCAATGGGGAAAATCAGGCATGATACCTACACTCATTTTGATCCATCTATTTGTCTTTTGAAACTTAAAATCATTTAATAGCCAAATACATAATTGACCAGCACTTTTCACAGTACCAGTGCATAGCATAACTTGCCCTGTTATTTGGACCAAGGCTAATGTTTGATGTATAATAACTGGTTTTAATTAATTACACCTAAAATTAGTGGTGTCAAGAACAGCACAGGCCATGCGTACCTTTTGTGTGCCTGCAGGCAGGCTTCAGGAGGACCTGTGACACAAGGAGAAGTTTCATAGTCACTACAACTCTTCACCTCAAAGAGCAGTAGAGATATGAACTCATGGCAGTGATTTTGCAAGATTCATGCCTACAATCTAGGTTAACATTGCTAATTCGCTCTGTGTTTGCCACTCAGCAGAGAAATTAATGGCGTGAGTCATTGTCAACTCCTACTAAATAAACCAGCGAACTACAGATGAAAGGCTCTGTATCCAAGTTGTTTTCACTAATTGCACTGTGGGGCAAGGGGAGATTTAATTTCAAGGACAGGAATATTAACCTCAATTCCTTTTCCTTAATTGAGTGTGGAGAAATAAGAAACGTAAGCTGCGTAAGCAGAGAACAAGGACATGGGTCATTAGCACTGTCATCTGGTCTCACAGGCAGCAGCACCTTGTGAAAAATGTCATTGCAGCAATCAGGAGGCAAAAGCTTGTTTGGCAATTTGCAGAGCATAAGTAATAAGAAAATTTACAGCTGTGATTGAATTTTCAGCAGTATTTAGATGCCCAAGTCTCAGCACAGACTTATAAGAATAAACCAGTAACTGGAGTCCGTCTTGCATTATAGGGTAAAAACACCAGAAAAATGCTACAGAACCATCTCAATGGGTGATGCTGTCTCTATGGGAAGCCTTTTAAGGGAAAAAGATGTGGTCATTAGGCCTACTTTCATTACTGACATGTAACACCTGCAGAGTGTTTCTCACCTGAAGGCTTCAAATAACTTTCCAAAAATCATGATTACCTGTCTTTCCAATAATGTATGTAGTGGGCTCCAGTGATTCTGTCCCTGATTAACTATCAGTTAAACAGCACAATACAGGAGATGATTCCTGGATCTGTCTGCGTTATATCTGGGAAACATCCTTTTAGTTAGCAAGGATTGGGTCCTCTTTTTAATTTCTTTTAGCTGCTGTTTGCAGCTAAGTTGATTAAACTGATGCAAATGGAAATAAACCAATTACAAACTGGGTCAGCTGTTGTTATGAAAGTGGGATAGCAATGAATGAATAAATACATCTTTTGGATATGCACAGCAGGATGATGAAATTACATCTTAATGTGAGATAATGTGTCTCCTACATAAAAAAAACTTTAACAAAAGACTATGAATTTTGGGCTTGCTACAAATTAGCTGACTGTGCTTAATCTTGTTCAGGATCATAACTTAATGACATAAAAAAACATAAGAGACAACTTTCTGTTAATGCTCTTAAAAACTTAATAGTGCAAGGAGAGAGCAAAATATTCTAAAGCAGACATATTGTTACTTCTTAATGATTCTGCAAAATAATTTCAAAATTATGGTATCTTTTTTTTTTGTTGACGTAAGAAGTTAACAGAGATATATTTATGTTATACACTTCGTGATCTTTGGTTGCTACAAGTGGCTGTGCTTAATTACATTTAAATGCTCTGCAGTTAGGAAAGAATGTGCCTAAAGCTGTATCTCCACATGCGGTGCTCATAAGAAGATTTTCTCACCAAGCTCAAATTTTTTCTTCTCTGCTAGTTAGAACATGGGAAATGTAAGATCATCTTCCTTTAACAAATGTAGCAGTGATTACAAATAAAAATACATTACTTTCTCATGGCGCCAATGTGAGAGCAAATAAAAATGAAATAAATGCATATTTCACTTTTAGCTGCAGAAAACCTTTAGGACTCTACAAAATAGTAAATTGTGCAAGTCTCTTGACTTAGCTTAGTCAGTCTTGGCTCCCTAGAGGCTCATCATTTTGAAAGAACTGTGGCCTACTTGGCTTGAGAAACCAGGC
This sequence comes from Serilophus lunatus, assembly GCA_013399895.1. NCBI lineage: Eukaryota > Metazoa > Chordata > Aves > Passeriformes > Eurylaimidae > Serilophus > Serilophus lunatus. The sequence continues at coordinate 223,879 of VXBA01002157.1, read as the reverse complement.
AAAACTCTTTACTTGAAAAAAAAATGTAAAAAAATAAAATATTAATGTCAGAGCTTCTTGCAATGATCCAGGAACAGCAGAATTCGGGAAGGTACAGCCAGAACCCAGCACACTAGAGAATGTCTCTGTGTTGTGTTTACACTCAGTTATTAGTGAAGATCTGATTTGTCATCTCTTGCTGGGAAAGTTGCCTTTTTTGAGTCTTGCAGACATTTCTGTGCATATTTAGCCTGGGGTGCTGTTGCTCTCCCTCAGAACTCCTGTCCAGCCCTGGCCAGGGAGCCAACCAAGGCCAATGCCTGTCCAGTGGAGTGTGTCCTACTTGTAATCTCTCTTGTAAGACTGGATATGTGCACACATGGGTTTTAAATTACTTAATTATTGATCTTATTTGCCAATTTATATAGATAAATAATAGAAATAAATATATGATTGACATACATTAGCCTCTAAATTCAAGCAAAATGAAAAAGAAAAATGTGCTAGTCTTTTTTATTGAGCACACAAGTAGATAAAAGCAATATTTTTTCACTATGTAAGTGGTCATAACTATAAGTAGTTTTTCTGCCAAATTTTTCAGTGTCAGCTTTGCAGTAGCCAAGACACAGCATTTATGCTGGATCTGCAAGAAAGCTCAATAAATTTGAAAAAAAAAATTAAATAATACTGAGACTGCCAAGCAGGAGCTAAATTATGTCATGCTGTAACCTGGACTTCCTGGAGATGACAGACTTCTGCTGAAAGACGCCTGAGCAGCAGCAGAAAGCCTTTTTTTGAGCTATATTGCTCAGAACTCTTCAAACCTCAGTGGCTCTGCGGCTCTGCTCTGGAACTGGATGAAACCCTGAATCATGACCCAACAACAGAAAAATGGTGTCAAATAGCCATTATAATCTCTTTTGTGCAAGGCAATTTTTCCCTCGCATTAACATGTCAGAGCACTGAGGACTTCATATATACTAAGACTTTTTGTCGTGCAATTTCCCACGGAACAGCGAATTCTGTACTATTGTAAGCTGTGATTATGCAAAAATACGGCCTTTTCTTCCCCCCTTGTCCCTGCGGGAATATCACTGCTTCTGAAGAAGTGGTTTTGCTCTGCAGAGAGAAGCTGCCATGCCTGGTAACTTAAAAATTTGATTGCCAATGAGCAGCTGTGTGCACACTTCATTTCAACACAGTGGCCTGGCTACCTTCATGAGCTAATTAAAATGCAGTAAGTAGTCAGCTGGTGGTGCTGAAAGCTGCTTTACAGCTTGGAAATGGGAATTGCAGTATTTTCCTCCTTATGGTCTGGAATTGTTGGAAAGGAATGTCACATAGAGCTTATTCAATGCCCAAAGGCTCTCTAATGGGTGCAAAATGGTTTGGGGTTTATTTGTATCTGAAATCAGATGTTTTTATTAGTGTCAGAGCAAAGAAAATGTACTCTTGGGTAGAGGCTGGGCTTTGCAGCTACTACAAACAGCCTGCTTAAAATCTAGATTGACCTTGATTGCTGCTTGGACTCAAGAAAAGAAGATGGATTACAGCAGTTAAGAAAAAGTGATCTCAGAAGTATCTGAAATTAACTTTTACTTATTATATTAAAAACATGAGGGGTTACTTTTGCTTTAGTTTTCCACATTTAAAAAATAAAACAACAACAACAAAACCAAAACCACAGCACAGTACCTAACTCAGCCAGATTAATTACTAAAGTAGCCTTTGAAATGACCAAAGGATGCTTGCAGTATTTGCAGCAGCCACCAAAAAGCAGAAGAACAAGTGCAGGGCTCTCCTTCTCCATCACAAGCCCTAGATGAAGCCTCATACTCATAGTGGAATCATGCCTTTAACTCTGAGAGAATTCAAAAAATGCTTGCCACTGTTTCAGCAGTGAGGAAGGTGCTTTGGAAAGCAGAAGTGTTGTATTTGCACCACTCTCATCCTACTACCTGGCATAAAAGATGCAGGTGAATTATTAGGAGGTGAGGCATTTCTGCATTTAACTAATTGATTCTCTCACTTTTTGCAGCAGTGCAACCTTTCCAAACTTACCAGTGACTTACCTGAGCATGACAGAGGGGGAAATTATGTAGATTTTTACATTTCCTTTTGCCAAATGAACCCATAGTCACTGCAGAAACTGGGAGGGTGGAAAAGTGCATTTTCCTTTTCTAATTGCATCTTAAAGAAAGTATATGGAAACTATTTTGGTAGAACAGTAATCTTATTTAAAATTAGAATTGTCCATTGAATAAATTTCCACTTACTCTAGCAGAGCTCTGGTGATTTACATCAGTTGAGAGTCAGCTTATCATTTCCTTTAAAGCTACTTATATCATTCTGTGGTTATGCGCACTCTACAGAGCATTTAGGCTTCATTTTTAAAAAGAAGAAAGCCTCAAGAAGCTTTCTCTTGCAAATACAAGTGAAAACATGGTTAATTTTCCTCTTCCAGAAGTTTCAATGAGGTTTAGCGATATCTTAGATATAGTAATCTGTTGAATAACATGGAAATGTTCCATCCTGTTGATCTTTGTGTCAATATTTGTACTTATGTTTTAGAAAAAAATATTATCACAAGCCATTTTATTTAAACCCAGCATGTTAAACATGGCTTTCCTGAAGCTCTGATGTACTATCAATTATTTAATAAGCATGGAGTTTACAACCTAGCTAAAGGTTATTATCTGTAATAGATACATCTGCTTGTATTTTCCCAAAAGCCGTGGGTGTTGACCTTTTAGCTCTACAAAAGACTAGGCTGTTCCTGTGTCTGTACAGACTGTGGTGATACTGTGATTTTACTCTAGATTTTGCACTGCTCATTCTACATGATCTTGAATTTAAAAAAAAAAGGTTGCAGCATGTTTATTCCAGAAAATTAATACAAACATCGCTGTACTCTCTTGAACACTGACATTATGATGTAAAGCTTTATGTTAAAACCAGTTTTGCACATTGTCAGACTGCAACACAATGCACTCCTGAGGACAATGCCTCTCTCAGTATGGTTGAACTTTTCTTGTGAATGAGACCATTTCTAGTGGGGTATCACTTTCTCGAAGAACTAGATGACTTAGGGATCTGAGTTCCATGCTCAGGAGACTCTTTGGCACCCTGAAAACCAGTTTTCACTGAAGCCAATGGGACTTGCTTTCCTAAAATATCAAGCCGCTTTTGAAGATGAGCGCTGGTTGGCCAAGTCATTTTTATCTGTCATCACAGTCCTGTTTAAAAAAAAAAAAAAAATTCTTTAGGCACATATATCAGCAAGTCCAGGGCCACCATATTTTCACTTCTTCTGTAGTCATTGGCACCCTTGAATTTGAAGCTGCTGGACTTGGGGTGACATAGACCACAGAGAAATGGCACCTAACTTTCCTAATACAAGAGCGGGCATTGCAGAAGAGCAATTGTTGAAGCAATTCCACAGCCAGGCACTGGGGAATGAGCTCCAGTCCCTAGCAGTGGCTGAAGGGATTGGTCTTCCATTGCATACATTCATTCTTTTTAAATGGGACAAGGACTCTTAAATCATTAGATATATGTAAATTTTCAGCCTGGCCCTACCAGAATTATAATTTCAAAGACATATAGAGGACTTCTATGTTTGTAGTGAAAACCCAGATCTGATGCATTTTAGTATTTGCAAGGCATTTTTGTCCCCAGCCCACCCCTCATTCATGACAAGAGGAGGGACCTCCCCATTGGAAGGAGATTTCCTGGACTGATGCTCATTGCTGTAGTATTATGGAGTTATGTTTTGGAAGTGGTTGTTGATGTTGTTGTTTACTTCTAAAGGAAGATGTATCTGAGGCTTTGTGGGAAGACTCTCTTTTTATCTTCCATGAACCTATACTGAAACAGGTAGGAAACACTAAACAATCCACTATTTTTAAAGAAAGATTGTTTAAAACAGAATGCCTGCAAGCACCTTAACTCTACACAAGTGAAAATAATCTTCTAAAACCTCGTATTCAGTAAGAATAATTCAATTCTTTGAAATGTAGGCCATTTTCAAGTAATTTTCTACAACAAATGGGACCAGCTCAATCTGTTCTTCACATTTTAGTAATTTGAAAGGACATAACTGAATTTTATTTTAATGGTAATTGCAAACTCATGCAGAAAATGTAAATGCACACTTCACGATTAGCTTGCAGCATAAACCACAGCTTCTATTAATGTATCCCAATTTGTAATTCTTTGCACAGTATGAGATTTGAAAGCTGTGATTAAAATTAATTAGGTTAAGTAAAGTTTATCCCCCCTGAGCACTGCTATTTGAAGAAAGAAATAGTAAAACACTAGCTACATCTGGCACTGCAGGAGGCTAAAGCATCACAAGGCAGCAGCATTGCTTTTTCAGAAGAATTTCATGCTACTTTTTTGGTGAACCTCAAGCACCATGTAGTCTCTTCTAAAAGCTAATTTGGAGTTGTTGAGCTTTTCCTTTTGCAAATGTTCTGGAGCTACAACATCTGTATGAGCATCCTATGAACCAATCTTTGTAATACAGTGGATGATACTAATCTGCAAGTGGCATCATCCCTACCTAGACAGGCATTAGGATACTGCCACTGGGAACAAGTCTCCCAAGTTCAAGAAGCCATAGAAATGCTGTCCTGAGGGAACTCCCACAGTTTATGCTTGCTAGTGTATTTGGTTGTTGGATGGGTTTTGGACAAATCCTTTTTAAAGGATTTTTTTCCAAACAAGGAGTATTTGGAAAAAAAGGAGCATGAGTGCTGGGAACATTGAGCTTGCTGGGATGGAAAGGCCTTTTTGGAAGAGAAGACAGTTATACTGTGATCTCGCCTTTCTGGTCCAGAGACCAGGACAACGGTTGGAAACACTGTTTAAACTCGTGTGCTGCATTTTACACTTCTGAAGTCTGTCACTCCAGAGGTGGCAGCCAAAACCTAAAAATCTGGTCTTCTGCCACTCTCTGTTCCTTCAGAGCAACTCATTAACTAATGAGCAATTCATCAGGTGAAGTCTTTTGCAATCAACATCTGTCACAGCCAAACTCCTGTGTTAGTTACTGGGTGTTAAATATGTTTGACCTAATAACCAGGTTTGCACTAGAAGCAGGAAGGTGTTTTTGGAGACTGATGCCATTGGTGACTTAAGATGAATCCTTCATGCCTTTCTGATGAAGACAGGCTGTTCCCATCATGGGAAGGTAAGGGCGCTGTGCTAGAGGACAGCTCCTGAGAATGTTTTGCTCTGCCAGTCAGTGCTCCCTTCACCTTCCCTTCCAATGGATCTCGTTATAAGCTGTACTAGCAGAGCCCTTCCAGCTCCTGTGTTTGTGTGTTTATCAGGATGCAGCTGAGAAATTCAGTCAGATGAGAGAGTGAGAAATTATAGGAGGTACAGTCCAGGCAGGAAGAATGAAGCATCCCTGCAGATGGTGAAGCACGACGCGCGTAGCCCACAGCACCCACCAGGCAATCTAGCAGACAGCAGAGCAGCACATTGACACAGGGTTGTCTCCAAAGTTAAACCAGTTGAAAACCTGATGAAAATTTTGGAGAAATTAAAAAGTTTGAAATCTAAAGCACAATCCATATGAACAGTGAGGTCTGAGAGGAAGCGTTCATATAACTATCTCTGATTCTGCTATGCTATCTGATTAATGGAAATTAATTTTGCTGTTCTTACCCTTCCTCTAGTCTAGTTTAAAAAGCACAGCAATACATGAATTGTGGTGCCTTTCTCACCCAAACAGCTTCACTCTGTCACATATATCCTTGCCTGAAGTGCCTTGCACTGTGCAGAAAACTCAGTCCTAGTGGAAGTGTAAGGCCAAGCTGCCACATGTGATGGAAGAGCCACCACAGGCTGGCAACCAAGGAAAAAGTGCTTGTTTCTTTGTTGTGAGGGTTGAAAAAGAAAAACTAGGAAATTCCTTTCAAATCATTACACTGCTTCCCTGAGAGTAATTTCTGAACAAGAATTTCTTATTCTCTGTGGTCTTTCTGGGTTAGAAAGAAAGACCAGAGAATATATAGATGTATAATCCCCTGGCTATGCAGCTGACCGAGATGGTAAAACCACTGCCACTGGGGTGGTAAACAAAAGGGACTGAAAAAAACTGATGACTTTGCAGGACTGTGTAAAGCCGCAGGCTCCACAGGTGATTCATGATTTCTCAGGCTCACAGGAAGCTCTGCAATCCCCAGGTCTATCATCCTTTCAACTCAGGCCAGCAAGGTACACCCAGTAATTTTAGATGCAGGCCTGTAATTTACCTGAGCTACTTCTGTGTGCTTTAGTAAAATGGCAGGGAGAATGAAGGGAGTATTGTTAGACTTGGCACAACATTAACTCTGTTTTGAGGAAATGTCAGGAAGCTATGATGCCCAGCAGATGGGGTGCCTCCAAGAAAGGTGCAATGGCAAAGTAACACAGGAGAGCTGTAGCTGGCCAGGGTCTGCCATGCCTCATTTGAAGGGTGTCCATCCCATTGGGCACTGAGGGTCTTGTACCCTCCCATCCTTGGGGCTGCTGCCACAGAAGTAGGGCAGGTCTGAGTCTGGCATTCAGTCAACAGCAAGTAAGAGACTACACAATCCCGAAACCACTTAACTTGTTAGGTACAAAGATCTACTTGCATTTTTTAATCCCACTCTTTCCAGATGCTTCTTTATCCTCTTCTCGGTTCTCTCTCTTCAGTACAACACTGACACTATGACCACTCTCCTCTTCCTGCCCTTCTGTGCTCCTCACCTCCACTGCAGCTAACAAAAGCCAAGCAACTTAGGTTTGCTTGTTTATTGAAGGAGTCTGAGGGCAGGGGAAGGAAAAGACATGGTAGTTACAGAGAAAAGTAAACAAATAGGACACGATAACTGACAGCAATGGCAGCACATAGGTAAGCAGGAGGGGGAGCAAAGCACAATGATGGATAACTCAGCAAGAGTGCAAAAAGTGAAAGCCTGCATGGTAAGAGGGGTGTCCAGTCCACAGCATTCATTCACCCATTCGTTTCCAGGGCATGAGAATGGCCAGTCTGAATCATTACAAAGTTCTCCAAGCCCTTCCAGCCTGTCTTTGATGGATATTTGGAGAAACAGGACATAGATGATGAGATCTTTCTGACAGCAAAGTGTCCTGGGCTTGCATGTGCAGCTCGTGCTTCCCTTGAGCTGAAGGTTGCAACATAAATCATCATGTTTCATAAACCTTCATAGTTGTTGAAACATGAAGTGAAACTAACAGCAAAGCATCTTGAAAACTGAGATCTTCCTACACGACACTTACTGTAGAGGGCTCCCTTTTGCCATGTACATAAAGAAGACAGGCTTGGCATCAAGAATTAGAAAGGGCTTGTGAGATTAATTTTCCTATTCCTCCATAGTGCAACTGTTTCAACAATTATATGTTTTCAGAGGCTTGCCCAAACTATTTCATCTAAGCTTTCTCTCCTTCTCTATAGGCATGACAACAGTCTAGTGGGTCACTTTGCAATCAATATTTGTTAAGAGTCATCAGGACAAGCCTGGCTACTTGCTTTCTGAATTTGGGACAACCAGCCCATTCTATTCATAGCTCATGCAAGGGAGTTTGATGTGAGTTAGCCGGGCTCTGGAAAGTTGTTTTGCCAACTACTAAAGTGGAAAAGAGGCAGTGGTGGAACTGGGGTGGAATTGCCAGCAGAAAGGATGAGAGAATCTCTGCCTCACAGTTTCTGGTAGGAGATTGTTTTTGTAAGAGGTGGGTTTTCCAGTGAGGAAGATCTCTCCATGTACTGCTCATGCAGAGTTGGCTTTACAAAGCTAATTCACGAGTTGCTGAGATGACCACTAATGTGCTGCCTTGCCCACTGCTCCCACACGGGCTTTTTGTTGTGAGTGCTGCACTTCAAAATTAGTTTTCAGAGTGCAGGGGAGGGGGGCTGTTTGTTGGTTGGGGGTTTTTGCTTTATGCCTGAATGGTGTATTTTGGGTAAAAGATGATCCTCCAAACATGAGATCTGAAGAAAGTACGTGCTCTGCTGCCATATGGTAGCAGTATAAACTCTCACTGACCTGCATGATGTCATGGTCCCAAAGAGCTGGATAAGTGAGATTACTCTGCACATGGGATTTTGCATAAGGAGAGGTAAATATGTTTCTGCTGGCCTAGTAAAAACTCATAACAAATCTGCAATTCTGCTTCAAAGATCACCATAAACAATTCAGTGCTCTCGTTAGTGTCTACACCCTGCAAATGTTTAAACCACAAGAAACCACAAACCACAAGAAACCTGCAAACTGAATAAACAGCTGCTGCTCCAAACTCCAAATCAAATTTACAATATTCTGCTAATAGCCAGGCATTTGCATTGCAAAAGCAGATTTCGTATTGCCAGTATCTATGTCACAATTAAACTATAGCTGAATTTTCAGGTGTTTAAATGAATTCATGATAATATACTCAAGAAAATTAATGCTTCCATTAAAAAAAGGAAGCTCTAAAATGTCAAAAGATAAAGTGGTACAGGATGTGGATGTATTAACATCTCAGGTAAATGGGACTCATTAGCTACAATATTTCATAAATCATAATACAAGGTATGCGCATAAGAAGAAACTCCCTTGGGCTTTTGCAGCGCATTGAGCTCTCTAGGTCTTCCCTCATGTTGTTGCCTGAATTGTTTTAATGCAGCAGTTCTGTGTATAGTTCTATCTGTCCACACACTGAAGAAAACATCCCCCTCACTGCTTTTGCCCTTGAACTTGCTTTTGTTACTGCAGCCAGGGAAAGCAAAGAGGAACAGCCATAGAGGGGCCATTCGCATTCAGAGAGTGGCTGGTGGAGGATGCTGCAGGAACTTAGTCACAAGCAGAGCAGGTGTAAGATGACCGACCCTTCTTTACCCTCAGTTACCTGCAGTTTATGAATCTCTGAAGAAAGAAAGAAGGTTCTGAAGCGCCTTGGTGGGTCTTTCTGACATGAGTTTATCTCAGTGCTTCCCCAAACCTGTTACTCCTTTTCAAAAGGCATGTCAAGGAAGTGCAGGTCTCACAGGAGGTGCACAGCCGTGCCAATACAGCCCTTATTTGCTGAGAGGAAAGGAGAAGAGAGCTATTCGGGTCATCTTCTGGGTGATGAGTGAGTCATTCATCACAACAGCTTTGATCATGCTGATTACAGCTATCTCAGTAAATAAAATGGGCCTGAGACTGCTTTCTGAGTCTGACACCCATCCACTCACACCACCCAGGCAACCCTGTGTGGCTGTTGCAGCCTCTGAGGAGTACTGGAGCATGCCTCAGAACTGAGGACAGAGTGATGGCATCTCAAGACCTTGCAAATTAAGCACACAGACCAGGATATGCCTCTGCTGAGGGCCTTGACCTCTTGAGCTTTGTAGCAGAAGCATGGCTGCTGTGTCTGACCTTCACAGGAGGAGAGGTTGTAATCCCCAGAATACCTGTGTTAGGCAAAGTTGTGCTTGTGTAAAGGAAAGAGTGGGTCAAACGGAAGAGGTGGTAGGTCACAGCAGAACACTCAAGTTTTCACAGCAAAACCTGTTGAGCTCTCCAGAAAGGGACATGGAGTGCAGTAGGAGAAGAGATAAGAACAGGCTAAAGTAGGAGCTGAAATTCCTGATGTAGGGCTCAATGAAAGTGGAAAGACCAGCTAGTGCAACGGTAGATGAAACAGAAGAAGAGCCAGCACTGGGAAAACTGAGAAAACTCAGTATCACCCTAATACATACATTGGTGATGTCCAAACCAGTGGGAAGAGAACACAGCTGGGGAGAAGGTCAAGAGGGGAGTAGAGAAATGACAGAAACTGTAAGCAGTGAGGAGCTGAGCTGGAGTGTACCGCAGGCAGCCATCGCAGCAAAGGCATTCGCAGGCTGGAGGTCTGAGGAGAGCTGGGATGACAGGAACAGGGGTTGCTAGAGTCACTGGTGAAGCCCTGAGAAGGGCAAGGGGAAGCTGCCCTGGAAGCAAGACCAGCGGACAGCCAAGAGGAGAGACAAGAGTGTTTCCCTTCCGTTTAAGGTGGCTGCAGGTGGAGGACAGGAGCAGAAGGCAGGTAGCAGAGCATGGTCTCTCACTGACCTCTCTCTTTTTCTTGATGTGTTGTGGGAAGAGTTCTGCCAGTTTAGTTTCTTCAGAGGAAGAGCATTTACTGGATCATTTTATCAGCAAGATGGCTGTCAATGTCCCACTTAGGGTGTCAGCTAGCAAATGCCCTGACTCTGTTTCACTACGTGGGCACCAGCAAGCATGAGGAGGGGCATGGCCAGAATCCAACTCACATGTCCTTCAGTAAACATGTATGTGTGTATTTCTCCTTTGCTGAAACATTTAATGTTCATATGAAATGGGAACTTGGGTCTGAGCTGCCTCCAACTTTCATCAATCTGAGCCACCATAAATTTTTGCCTTTTCAAGGTTGTTTTCTATAAATCTGAAATAAAATTAAGATCTGACTCCAGAACTTCACCTGTATCTTTTTAAGTAGCTCTAACCCAACATTCATCCAGAAGTCTGGGACTCTCACATGTTCAGTGTTGACCTTTGCATTGATCCATTAGACAACACTCAAAGGAAAAAAGTATGAACAAGAAAAATGCTGCAAAGTCAATCTTGGTTGAAAAGATTAATAACTGGTGTTGCAAATCTTTCCTGGCCCTACCCTCTGAGCTGTGTTGGGGAGCAGAGCTCCATAAGCACAATAGCCACTAGATGCCACTATAAGCATGGCTTTATATTTAGAAATAAGATCTTTTTTAGAAAACAAAGTGCACTGTCAAGGTTTGCTGGTTTGAAAACAATCGTGTCAGTTGTGGTGCATTTCCTTTGTACAGGCCAACCTTGCTTTAGAATTCCCCTTTTTCTGGGCAAACTTTCTGTTACCTGTCTCGATCATGATCACCATCCTCCCTACAATGTATGAAAACGTGAGGAAATGTGAGTATGTCTTCGTGTTTTGTCTTTCCTGGGCTATCCTCATCAGGAACAGCTAAAGCAGAAATTACCTCTGGTATTCTCTCACACATCTTCCAAAATCACTTCTCTGGCCTCCATCAGGGAGACATTCTTGTGTCACCTCGGCCAGAGAAGAGTATTGCAATATCATTGCATACCATCATCAGCCACATGGTCCTGTGAACACTGACCCCATTTCCCACATGGAAGAGAAGGACTGTGGCTTAATCTGCTTTCATCCTTACAACCCAAAGCAGCTCTGCCCACTGCAAAATTGGGAATAGTTCAAGATCCTTTAGGTGAAGGAGCCATTATGTCATGAAGAGCAGTTCATCTGTGGAAAGTGCTGAAGGAGAGGTGGGTTACACCTTGGCACCATGCCAAGACCCTGTCACTTCCCAGACATTTTGCAGTATCATTGCCCCCAGTACTCTGCGGTGCTGTAGGAGAGGAACAGCCCTCTCTCCCAAAAAAGAGGACTTTTCTACACCCCAGGGGCCTCATGCTATCAAGGCACCATCCACATGCCCTCTCCAGGCTTTGGCAGTCTCTCAGTCACCACAGAGGCCAGACCTGATCCCCAGAGTGCTGAGCAGTCACATCCAATGCTGCCGCGAGCAGGATGCGTGCACGCTGTTTAATTAACCTCCTTCCTCCACCATCTCACCCAAGGAGTTAGTGAAAATAACAGTGGTTGTGAAGGAGAAAGCCTTACTCCCACCCACACATGACTCAACCCTGTAAGCCTGCAGCAGCAGCCAGTGTGCTGCTAATCTTCGGTGCAGCTCAGCCAGCTTGACGCATGCATATAGGGGTCATGGCTGTCACAGGCCAAGCTACTGAAAGTGGCCCTGGGGAAAGCATGTTTTTCTTGCCATCTGCAAGTGTTGCAAATTGAGGTCTGAAAATTAAGCAATGATGTCTCACTCTCAATTAGCCATCTAAGAGACATCTATTTTAAGACAAGGTGAACCTCATCAGAGATGTGGAGGTATCCACCATAATAAATGGATAAATGAATGTAGATCTCAGGAAAGATGCCATCACAGTTTCAAAGGTTCATTATTTACAACTGAAAAGCCAAATGGAAACTCCTGCTGCTCACTGACAACCCACATCAACTTTTAGAGCTATTTTTGAAAGGTGGAGAGGGCTACCACCCACCTTGGTGAAGAACTGGTGGTAAATACTAAAGATTTTGGTGGATTTTCACACCAAATAACTATTTTTTTCACAATAACTATTTCGTTTGAGCAGAGAGGAGATCTGTGGGATCTAGAAGGAGATGCACCATCCTTACTGGTGTTGTACTTCTGGTTTGTTACCATGCTAGAGTTAACATAAAAAGCATGATTTTCTTCTGATCATCTTCCATCTTAAAAATGGGACACTTAAAAAGTTTTCTATTTCTACCTGCACAAATGAATATTCTAGATCCAGAGCTTTTTCCCAAAGGCTATTAATAAAAACTGACAAATTTAAAAACTGGATAGGGCGATTAATGGAGCTGAGCAGTTATTGGGCAGACGTACAAAAAATGAGAAAAAGTATCAATTCTCATGAGCCCTCCCTTTTGGGGTTGTTGCAGACACCAGCGATCCTCATCACATTTGTAGTAGGGTTACTTGCCTGCTTTACCCTCTAGAGATGTGCTAGCAAGGAGTCCCAAACCTTCCCAAACCATTTGCAAATGCTTCTGAGTGGAGCGACTAGCTCTATTAAAGCAATGAAAACTAAGTTTCTTTTCCATGCACTCCTGGGATACTCTCTGTTTTGGCTTATATTCAGGAAGGCAATTAAATATGTGCTAACTCTATGCTCATGAATAGTCACATCAAAATTTAAGGAATTACACACGCCTAAGTGCTTTCTTGAATGAAGCCCAAAGTTTGTATCCCAAAGAGAGCTAGAAACACTGTGGTTGAAAGCCACACGCTGCTCTGAAGGCCATGTCAAGGGAGCTACAACTCAGCAGATGCTCCCAGGAGGGTGTGGGTAGTGAGAAAGGGAGTCCAGATTTATGCACGTTGCAAAAGAAAACACACCATTTTCCATTTGTAGGCACTGCCCTACCCCTCTAGAGGAATATATATAGGGTTTTTCTTTCACTCCCTGTTTCCACTTTCCAAACCTGATAGAAGTCAAGTAATTCCCTGGCGCTCATTATTTTGCGAAGTTCATCTATAGGATCCGCCTGGCTCCGAGCCTCGATGCCGTGGAGTATGCGTGAAGAGGATACAAAGACACTTAAGAGTATCTCTGCAAACATGTCACGGGAATTTGGTTAGACTGTTACCTACCTCCTCGGCCTTAGCAATGGCAGATAAACGTCTGCCTCATTTTCTCTAGATAATGTTAAGTACTGCTCAAGAATAGTTATGCTGACAAGCATTCTGAACAAAGAGGAACACCTTTAGGACTATTCGCCTATTGCAGTCCATGTATGCATCGAGATTCACAGTGTCTTGGTAGAAAAGCTGCTGTCAAAATAGAGAATCCTTCCTCAGCGGCTACCATGAGATACAGGAGGTTACAGTATCTTCTACCAAATGACCTCCACGGTGAAGACTAAATAAATCTATCATGGTCAGTGTACCCTGCACATGCTGATGTAGACTAGCAGCTGGTGTGTGCTTGGGTTAGGCTGAATTAATCAATAACCTGAGAGACATGGGTTTCGCTAGGTATCAAACGTATCCTGATGGTATTATTAATTAACTTCCCGTTGCTTTCCTTTTTTGCTAGACGTTCTGATACTTCCTGCTTTGTGCAAAATGCAGCAGAATGTCATTTAACACAAAAGATAGGGGGTTTTTTCTGTGCTAAGTCACTTGGGTGGACACTCTACCAGGAGCTGATGAATAATAATGTCACTGTGAAGGCACACTTGGGTAACAGTTGATAATTCACATATCACTGCAGTGGCAGTTTCTTGGGGAAGATTCACAGAAATCAGCACATCCCCTCCATGAGCACCAGTGGCTGGCTCACCTGACTGCCACAAATTTCTTGCATGGCCTCAGACAACACACCCAGCCTCTCACTACCTTCCTTTTCTCAATTCCTGGTCCTTTTTGTCCTTTCCATCTGCAATCTCCACTACATCTTGTACACTGGGAGAAAGCCTAGTGCCATCAGGCCCTGCTCTTTTGTAGAAATGGTCCTCACTGCCCAGAAGTCACACAGAGAAATAAGAGATTTCAGACAAACCATTCTCTTCAACTCTGGCAGTTGTTGCCCTTGATTTGACAGTTTGATAATGGTGACTTTCAAGTCAAAATGCAAAACTCACAGGAAAAAAAGAACCTAATCTTCACTCTTAAAATTGGTTTGGACCATCATGTGTCACATTATGGATATTTTATCTGTTTGGTGTTTGTGCTTTTTAAATGCAAAAGGTTTAATTTTCTGTTATGCAGAAACATGTTTAGTGTAGTGACTTTTGGTTTCATTTTAGCTAATGAGTGTGAAAAGAGCACTTTCTTCATTTGTACTCCTTCATTCACAGTTAAGAAATCAGTCGGGAGTGGAAGATGCAGCAAAGCTCATTTCCTCTTCCAGCCTGTGACTGAAAGCAGGTGGGCAAGGTCAAGACATGCTCATTTTAGAAACATGAAGGATGTGGGTGAGATTTTCCAAACTGCAACTCAAGGAGGTAGTGTTCCCACTTCAAACAACTGTCATTAATTTCCAGTGAGATGCGTTGGGAAATGCCACAGAGAGCTCATCTATATCTTTAAGTACTTATATGTGTTTAAAAATTAGTTCATAGTAACCAGAAACAGCCTGTCCATTCACTGAATACCGTTACTACTTCCCTTATTTAGTCTATCTGTTAGATGCAAGCACAAAATTTGTTTTGATGCCTTGTCTATTCAACCTTCCCCACAAAAGATGAAGCACATTTGAAGCAGTTGGGGGCGAGGGAGGGTTTATTAATAGTAACTGTTGATAAATAGCTGATTTGTGTGCTTTTTATTGATTTTCCACCTCCAGCCATCAACTCTTTGACACAAATAATGGAAAAACTAATTCTAAGAAGTGTTGTCTTTTACATTTTGCTAATACAATACGTATGTGTCTGTACGCACAGTCTTGCTCACGATCAGAGAAGTGAGGTGTTTCCCCTGTTCGGTTATCTGGTCCTGTGCTGAGCATCAGAAAGGATCTCCTGTTTACCTGCCACCCACTACAGCAAGTAGACCTTCATTCCCTTTATGACCTGCCTCTCCAACATGGATTGCCCACTTTCCAAAGGTTTTTTTGCCAGTTCAAGAGTAAAACAAATTTCCTGGATGCCTCTGCAAAAGCAGATCTCAAGTGATGCTTTAGTACCAAATATAAAGCATCACTGGAAACGTTTTCTGGAGGCTTTGCTGAGCTATGACTTGTCCTTTGCTGAAGTTCTCAAGTGATCTGTAATCTAAAATGGGTTTCTGTGAGAAATGTTTTCAGTTTAATTGTTCATCGAGGTCAGAAAATAGTGGTCTGGCACAAACGTCCTGTACATGTTACCAACCACAATTTTTACATATAGCAAGCACTCCTGTGAAGTAGATTCATTACAGTTGGCTGACAAGCATTTTTTTCTACCAGGCAGTGAAGTAACCCTGTGAGTGTGGAGACTGTTTTGGAGGAGGCTGCTGTTTTAAGCTTGCTTGAGGTGTGCCCACAAGTCTATTTATTTTCATGTATCTTATGTGGTCAGGGTGGTGGTGCTGGAGATTTTCATTGCTGAGCAATTTCTTCTAGTTTATTAAATGAATTTAGTTTCAAATGGAGTACTGGGTTTTCGTTTGTGGTGCTGCTTTTCCTGTTACTGTTGTTGTGGTCTACCGTCCACATTAGGGTGTTCAAAAACTGCTCTTCAAAATTCACCAGGCTTGTTTTGTGATTTGTGTTTTCTGCAGGTCTGAGCATTTCTTAATCTCAGGATGCTGAGCATGGGCTGGGACTCCCTCCGAGAAGAATCATAGTATATACAGTGCTGGGACAGCACTGGAAGCTTGTGACTTTAGCCAGACACATTTCAAGTCCTTGTTGAGCCAGAAACTGAGAAGATGGAGAGATCCATCCAGGCAGAGCTTACAATAGCAGTAAGGCCTTCTTTTGCTTACAGATACTGTTAAGGAGTTTCATTTCCATATTGGTTTCATCCCTATATCTAGCAGTGCATTTTAATTGCCAGAGCAACTCATTGGAGAAAAAAAAAATAAAAAAGAGAGAGCATATTCTTTCCCAGACATCAACAATGATTTAGAGGATTACGTTAGGCAAGTTTTGGTACTGATTTCCCTATTTGTAAAATAAAGATATTATGATTAATCACAGCGGGCCAGTCCCTCAAGAATGGCATGAAGGTTAACTCCTATTAGAAAGTATTCTGAGCTAATAAAATAAAAGGTGCTGCCCACACAAACATAGTAGGAGGCTTGGCATTTCTCTACTCAGCTGTAGCGACAACATTTGAGATCGTGACTCTAGTTCACAAACATGAGCAATCAGAGATTTCAGTTGGGGAAGTAGGAGTGACACAATGTAAGAACATGTCCTTGGGCTCATAGGAACGGGGCACCATCTGCACAGCCCCTCAATGGCCAGCAGAGCAGGACCTCCACCTTTTCACGTGTGTATTTACATCAGTGTACATTTCCTTAGGCTTCAGAAAGATACAGTTTAAGCAGGACAAGAAGCACAGGAAACTGAAAAATGTTCCCCTTCCCTTTGACAGCATCTCTGCATCACTTTTTCCTTGACAAGAGTAATGTATTTGGCAAAGACTGATCAGAAGGTGTTTGCCAACATAAAAAGATCTGCTTGAATAAAGTGATGTCAAGACTGGGTCTGAGCTTCCCTCAGAGATGCATGGCTTCTTTTGGGAATCTCCCCAGTGAGGTGTACAGAATGGGGTCAGCAAAACTGAGGTGAAAAAGAAGAGAAAAAAGCTAGTGCAACCCAGCAGCAAGTGCCCCAGCTGTGCCCTTTGCCTTAGTATCATCTCATGGCTCTTACATTGGTTCTCTCTGCTCCCAGCCCTGTGTCATGCCAGTAACTCCATGGACACTCACAAGAGGCCTCAGTTTCCCTTTATCTCCACTCATCCCAAACCAGTTATTTTTTGCTTGCTTCAAGTTGGACTCATTGCAGTTGTCTGCAATGATTCCTCTTGCACAATCCCACAACTTCTACCACCATCAGCTTCTTCACACCCCAGACACATCTCACTAAGTTTTCCAGCACCCTCCTACTCCTAAGACCATTGCAAACAGATGAGTAACTCCCAAACTGACTTTTCATTTGTTTTTAATAGAGCTGGTGAGTTGCCAGTGTGATAACTTTTGTGTGTGTCATCATCATTTCCATCATTATTTCCAATATTCAAAAGCTTTTAAGACTCTTTGTGTTATGGCAAAACAATTCTACCATTTAACAATGAGAAGCAGAATTCTGTAAGTTTTCTCAGTTTTGAAGTTTGGTGCAAAATAAAGATTGGAAACTACCAGCCTAAACAGTTCTTAATCCTGTGGTAATCTCCAATATGTTCCAGTGCTCAGTGGTTCTTATCATTAGAAAATGTTTCTGGTGGCTAACATAAATCTTCCTTGCTGCACATTAAGCTTGTTACATATGCTATTGCCAGCAGGTATGGACAACGCTTTATTACAGTCTCCACTGCAGCTACCTTTTACATATTTGAAGACTGTTTTCTTCTCTTTTCCAGGCTAGACACTGTCTCATTTTTTTAATTTTTCCCCTGAGTTCCCATTTACTAGACCTGTAATCACTCTCGTTGCTTTTGTCTGGGCTTTCTCCTGCGTGTTAGTAGGGCAGCTAAATATATCACTGCTCTTCTTTGAGATTCAAATCGGCCTTTATGCTCTAAATTATCCCCAAAGCTCCCCTAGGCTTGGTTACCAGCCTATTCACCTAAATCCTTTGCTAAACCACCACTTTCTAGGATAAAGTCCCTATTCCTGTAGGTAAGCTGCCTTTATTTACCCCTACCTTCATGGCCTTTCATTTGGCTGTCAAAATGCATACTGTTTGACTGCCCTTCTTTTAAGAAGTAATCCTGATCAATTTTTCTAGCTGACTTATGCCTAATTTCTTCACCAGTTTTTTGTTTGTTATCTCCAGATCTTCCACATGGACCAGAAAGGAAACCAATGGGACTCTGAAAGGAACAGTCCTCAGCACGAAAAACTCTCATTTACAGGCAACATTTTAATCTGTTCACTTACGGGCTCTTTTAACTTTGCAGTTCACCTTTATTTTCACGGCACCATGTGCAGTGAAATCACATGTCTTGCAAACCCCTAAATGTGTTGTGTCACCACATTTACCTTTACCAAACCTGAGATGTGCTCAGGAAGCACTAGGAAACTTGGAACCTCCAGCTTTCTAAGGGAGCGGCAAAGAGTTCAAGAAACAAAAGGTGGTATGTTACTTAAAAAAGAAAGCAAAATGTAAAGACAGGAAAACTATTAGACATAAGAGGAGTGTATCTGTACTCATTTCATAAATATATGAATTAAGTACTGACTAACTAAAATGATTATGTCTGGTAAGCATTAACTGACTACACATTTCTGAACTGTTTGTTGTTTTTTGATCCCACTGAATAGACATCTTCTGATATTTCCACTGAACCATGTTTAATCAGATTTAGCAATATTTTAGTGATAAGTGATAGCTCCACTTGCAGCCTTTGATGCATATGATTATATTACCGCCTTCTTCAGCGAAAGCAAAAATCCACTGGTAACTGGTACTGTTGATGTCTGAGGAAGTCAGTGCTGTTATTGTTTCAGTGTTCAGCAGGCTGCCGCTGCAGCACTTTGATCCGTGGCCTTACGTGGCTTTTTAAAGCAGAGGAGGGTGGAGGGAGAAGGGTTACTGGGCTTGTAAACATTTCTATTACATCAGATTAGTTCCCCTGCCATGTACAATCTGCTGGTGTGACTCAGACTTTCACATTTTATAAAGTCAGTTATGTCTACTGGGACTACAACCATTCTGAGAAATTCTAGATAAATGTGAATTAGTTTTATTCTTATCTTATTTCACAATGTACAATTGTACAAAAAAATGCCCTTTTGTTGACTTTTAGTGCAGATGTGTAACCACTGGCAGATAATGAGAACAACATGTTCCCTGTCTCACCAGCTCCTTTATTCTTTGGCTACAAGTCTTAACCGAGGTTTAGGACTGCCTAGTTCATACTCATTCACTGTGTTCTCACCTGCTTTCCACCCACATCTCAGGGGTTTTTTTTTAATGGAACTGCACTGCTATGACCTGAGATGGCTGCCACTAAATAGTTGGATTCATGTTTCTTAGAGTAGATAATTCAACCACTTTTACCCTGGAGAATAGGGCATGCTTTTTCACAGTTATAAGATTGGGGCAATTCAATTTATTTTTCCCCTTGATTTGTTTTTGGGCACTGCCAATAGCATGGGAAAAGTGATAGTTCGTTACCATCAAAAATGTTAAAGTCTCATATGAAAAAATCTGGACTCTCCCATCAGGACTTTCTGGGCAGGATTTTCGAACATTACGCTTCACTGCAGAACAAGTTTCAATTGCTTTGTTATCTCACACATATTTTCTTGCCAAATGTTTTCACAGTTGTCTGCTATTCAGATAATGTCTTGCTAATGCCATGGTCATTTTGATCGTGTTAGCGAATAAGCAGGGTTCACCAGTTGTTTGAAGAGATCTTCGGCAAGGGCTGTGATTTCTTCGGCATTGGGACAAATCAAAGAGTGTCTTTCTTTTTGGATGATCTGCCTGCCTGCTTCACACAGGCACATCACCATTTCAAACATTTCTGGCAACAGTAAATAGGACCCATTCACTAACCCCAGGCAGAAGAAACAACTGCATCACATTCTTGAAGAAAACATGATGATGATTTGGAGAGTGTCCCCAGATACTCCTGTAAAAGACCCTGCTTTGCAACATCAGAGTCAAAACTAATGTTTTTTGAAAATGTAGGATAGAACTCTTCAGACAAATAAAGACAGTGATTGAGAAAAGTTTATTCAGGAGATTGTGAACGATCCTTACCAGCCCCTCAAGAAGGGCACAAGACACCATTCTGTAGTCCAGCCACTAAAAACCATGCACAGACAAGAAACTATTCAAGACACTTACTAGATCAGAGCTGGAGCTCAGAGATACCCACTAGGGTCATGCATGAAAAACCGTTGCCACGCACATCAGGGTCTCTCACATGGGGATGGGAAACAGGACTAGAATACAAATCAAGCAAGAAATTGCATGGCTCAAGGGTGACAAGGCTCTAGTCTTCTTTCGTTGCCTGACCTTCCTGAGTGAGTTTTTAGTTCTTTCTTTCTGCACCTGTACATAATTCCATACTCATATCCAGTTTTGAATGCAGAAGGTTCTGGGAGGACAATCCAGTGCATGACCCTCTACTTCCTTCAGGTGAAAAGGGATCTCAGTATTCAGTGGTACGTGAGGTGGATGCTGCCAGCCCTCCAGCCAGTGAAGCCCTCTCACTAGGGGTGCCATGGACCACTGGGCTGTCAGAGAGGTCAGGAAGATTTTATCACTCAGAAGAGTGTGTCAGTGAAGAATAAGCCTAAAGATACTCTATTTGTGGAAAAGCATTTTTTTTTATTAACCAACCTGTATTTGACAGGGTTTTTACTGAAACAACAGCCTCCCCCTGGGCAGGTAAATGTGACTGTGGCAGCAGTTAGCATTCCCTGGGGCCTTCCTGCATCTAGGATACAATTAGATACTTTTTGTCTGCAAGTGCTTTAAATATTTCAGCTGGTATGCCATTAAGGAATAAGAAAGGGTTTTATGTTAAGAGCAACTCAGAGCACTGCAAGGCAGCCAATATCACAGACAAGGCATAAGAATGATTTGGGATAGATAATGCTTGTGAGTAATGTTATAAATGATCTCATAGACTTTTTTCCCCCTTCTGTAAAGTAAATGACCTTCCTTCTTCCACTTAAGGAGTTGTGTGTCCATTACAGTGTGAAAAATGTGTCTCTCAGTCAAGACTACTCAGTACATTTTTACTGAGGTCCACTGGATAATTTTAATGACGTCTGCTCATTTTCACTCAGGTCTTTCATGTGGTCTTTCCAGGTCCCCCTCCCCTCCAAAATATAGGGATGACATAAAGGAACAAGGTCTCTCTCATAGAGATGTAGGAGGCTTCACATGTCTGGGTCTTTTCTGATGTCTGAAACATCATTTATGCAGCCACATCTCACTTTTACCTTTTCAACTCGTTGGCAGCAGCAGAAAAATGTACTCATACTACAGCTGGATTTATAAGCACCAATGAGAACCATGGTATACCAGGAAGAAACACTACACTCCTGTAGCAGAAAATGAAATATCCCTCTTTCTCTCTTTTAAATATGTGATGGATTAAAATGTGAATGCAACATGCATGGGAGGATGCACAATGCCAGCCTCCATGAGCAGGAGGCTGGGATAACAGTGTGGGACCCCCAGCACTGATGTGATGCTACCAAGTGGGCTATCAGTGAACGCTGCACAACATCAGCAGTTGACTCAGGCTTTCTTCTTGTCTTTCCAGGCCAAGTCTTGCAGGTATCACATCTTTCACCCCTGCCACTGTACACATAATCACAAAGCTGTAGTGCTGAAGTTCTAATTTGAGGCTTGACTAGAAGCAAAGCTGTCTTTGTTCTCTTTTTCTGTCTTAAGGGAGTGACAAATAAGCTCCATTTGGAAAAGAATCCCACTCTGGACCCACTTAAAATTTTTCCTTTCCTCCTTACTTTGTAAAATTTTCCTCCTTACCATCTCATGTGCAAGTGATGTGAAAATAATAAAACCTTCATTATATCTTTGTTTTCAGAAGATATTTGCACAGGAGATCTTATGAATAGAGACCTTATGCCCTGGTCAGATTCTGGATATCTAGTAATGGGGAATAGCATGAAAAAGCATTATTGTAACACACTCTTATAAGTTTAAGTATTTCTAATTATATATTCAAAATTGTTAGACACCATGGCTAAAAGTCCAACTGAGACATCTGTAGGAAGAGCAAAACCCCCACATAAGTATTTCAGCGATATAAATTATTCAAATCTTTATTAATCTCACCCAATGTCTGCCCAGAGGATTCCTGCATGGGATAAAATTCAGCACACATGGGAACAATTTTTCTACTCCTTTTGAATCCCAAATTTCTGTATTTACCACAAAACCTTTGTTTCAGTCAGAGTCCCCTTGCAAATGTGTTTCAACTTAAAATGTCAGTTAAAACACTCCGTCAAAACATGAAGCCCTTCCTCCTTTTCATTCAGAATTTGCACTGGCAAAGCTCCCCTCAAGTCAGGCAGACACCACCACTCTGAACAAAAGCTTCACAGTTTGAATCAATAAACTTGTCATCTGCACATAAGGAGATGGATAAAGATGCAAACAAGCCATTGTCCTGACATGTCATGTAGCTTTTAGGCAGGACACTTCGTTCAGCCTCTAAGCGTGCCACCACACCAACACTGGCAGTGATCAGCGCTGCTGAGTTTAAACCTTTAGTCATGGCAGTCCTGCAGTGATTCTGAGATTACTCTGCCATAAGCATCTGTAGTAGCCACACAGGAGCAATGACGATCCAGGTCAAGCTTGCAAGCTCTGATGCATGTCTGGTGCTCACAGCAGCTCTGTGGTCTCCTGCCCTGCCCTGTCTCATGACGTGATGGGAACACGCCTGGGTACATCCACCCTAAACACTGGAAACCTGCCAGCAATAATCCCACAAGTCCCCAACACTGTTTTTAAGCCTTTCTGCCAGAGTATAACAACCACTTTCCAAGGATTTCTCTCCGTGCTGTAGATAAGATCTGAGAGCACTAGAATGTGTGCTGCTTACTGACACATAGCAAGGGTGGCTCTGGTGACAGACTATCAGCTGTAATTAAGATGTGGTCAGGTGACTCCTGTATTATGTGGGCTGACCAACTATGTGCAGAGACTTTATGCTAGACTAGTAAATTTTCATGTCTTATTTCCAGAGTGAGTAGATGGTATGTTTATGCCATATTAGTGTACACTCTGTGCTAGGTTTGGCAGAATATTTCTTTCAAGTTTGCTATTGCTTTTCAGAACCCATGGACCAAAATATTTCATGTAACTCATTTACACTATTCTCAACACTATCGCATATTGGACTCTAATATTCCTCGGCATTCAGTGTGAAAGATTGGCTGGATTTGAGAAAGATGTCATTGTGCAATAAAATGTTAATGTTTGGAGTTGAAAAAGACAGTGATTTAGTGGAATATTGATTTTTATAAGGAGAGGGAGAATTACAACTGATGATTGGAGTTAGTCCAGCTAGAGATGAGTCAAAGCAAATGAGAGGATTCATGTGCTTATGTTAGGTACTTAGTTTCCCTTACTTAGATAATTACTTATCTGTCATTGTAGAAAACCCTACAAATGCAAAAGCAATGTCCCTAGGAGGTAGGGAAGCGTTATCTTCCATTATGTTCACAAAAGAGGCTGAGAAGATTGAGGCAATACCCACGTGTTTTGGTGAGGTCCTCTTAAGTGCCACCACCTCACAAGCCCTTAGGGAAGCCCAGCTCCCATAATATCAGGGATATGGTTGACTAAACAGTCCACCTCAAAGGGTCATTCTCACACTACCACCACACCTGACATGCTGACGTCCTTTGATTCCAAACCCTGGAAGTACAGACACATTAGGTATTCAAATCCCTGTGGACTTCAACTTTCCACTGATTATGGTGCTAGGGTAGACTGACATGGATGAGCAGAAAGGGACCTTTTAGAAAAGGGGATGATTTAGAAAAGGGGATATGATCACACACAGAGGGCCCCAGGCAGGCTGCTCTCCCCTGTACCAGGAGCTCTGAAAATCTCTAGACACTGTTTCCATCGAGTTCGGATATGTTAAGCTTAGGGCACCTATCATGACTCTCACTGGATCTGACCGTTACAGGTGAGATGGAAGATGGTGAGTGAACTAAGTATGCCCAAGATCTTAAATCAAAAAAACAAGCAGATATAGAGTGCAAAACTATTTTGGAACTGTCGAATGCAAAAACTTCTGTTGTTCAGTGCAAGAAACTTGTAATGGTTTCCTGCAGAAAGGCTACTGACAAGGGGTAAACCAAAAAAACAGTCCACATTTGATAGCTTTGCACCATTAGTGACTAAAAATAAAATAAAACTTTTACAAAAGTTCCAGACTTCCTCACTGGGGAATCTGCAGATAACAGAGGCATTTTCATATCATTTTTTTATTTGGACTGTTTTAGATTAAGCACAGACCACACACTGAAAGACTAGTCACTTTCAATTACAACAGCCATCTGGAATCCTCTTAGATTAAATGTGCCCGGACCATCACT
This sequence comes from Serilophus lunatus, assembly GCA_013399895.1. Lineage (NCBI taxonomy): Eukaryota > Metazoa > Chordata > Aves > Passeriformes > Eurylaimidae > Serilophus > Serilophus lunatus. Next base: position 199,548 of record VXBA01002157.1, on the reverse strand, counting down.
GGTTTCTGACTGGAATAGACAACTACAGAAGAACAGAAAGCATAAAATTGTAATGTGATCAAAACTTTAAAAGTAAGTAAGAAATACAGTCTGCCCTTTTAGCACTTGCTTGGTATCTGAAGAGGCACAATAAATAAAGAATGAGAGACACTAGCTTTTTCTGACTTACTATGTTAGGTGTCAAATCCAGATTATGAGCAATCCATTCATCATCTTGGTAAAGTGGATTTTTTCCCATTGATTATATTGGAACAAAGACAGGACAGTTTACTGTACCAAAGGGAAAAAAATAAAAATCAAAAGAGTAGAAAATCCAGAAAATATCCTAGTGGTCTTCCTCTGAGTTCTGTTCATATTTTTCTTGTTGTTCTTTACCAACCTGGAGAAGCACTGCCATCTCATTGTCTGCCTCTGAGGCCGAAGTCCCACAGATGGAGCTGCCTAGTAAGAACCCTTGGCTTCACAGTGTTGAGACAAGCTGCTATAAACCTTCTGTGATGTACTGAGGAGGTGTCCTATGCATGCACGGTGTTACACAAAGTGATACAGAGGTAAGATCTGACAGCCACATTTTTCCTGACAAGCATCCTCAAGATTGCCTGGGTTGTTGCTCCTCAGGGTCTTCCTGAGTGCATTAACAGTCAAAATTGAGTCTATTGCTTAAGTATTCGACTTTCAGGAGATCTCCAATTGAAATTCTTTCTGGGCCTTCTCAACAACAACTAGGATGTCATTTATTCTGTCCAGTCCACCCGGACAAACTTTTGCAAGGAAGGAAGAAACCATCTTGATCCTGACAAGCAGGCCACTAAGCCAAGGCAGAAGCTTGGCTTCAGCTATTGGAAGTCTCCACTGTCGCAGTGGTGTGTCTATGTCAGAAAAAAGGCTGTAAATGTGCTGTCTGGGATATTCACACCTTCCAGAGCTACCAACAGGGTCAGGCTTAGGTGCTGTTTGGAGAACCTCGCATCTGTGGCTGAATTAACTCCCTACATCCTTATTTCATTTGGGGCTGTTCGTGTCCCTAGCCTGGTAGTAGACTTTGCTCAGTTCTTCCCTTTTCCTGTGACACTTGTTGTGCTATGAATTTACCCATATCCCCACTTGCTGCCAGCAGCAAGCTGCATGCAGCGGTAGCTTTTCCAAAGCATCAATCCTACATTTATTGTTTCAGCATGAAAAGAAGGATCCGAACTCCAGACAGGCCATTCACCAGGATGCATCTTTTGCACATGTCCTAGTGGTTCTGTGGAGGCCAAACACAAGAAGATATATGATGATATGATTAGTCTTGTCACACAGTTTTCTCACAGCTTCAAAGATGCATGCAGGACTCACAGCAAACTCCAGAGAAGGTATTGCAGAACGCTATCCATCTTTCCAAAAGTGGATGCTGTGGAGAGCAAACATAGGACCATGTTTCTTATAGGTTTCACCTCTAAAGATGTTAACAGAAGTGCATATTCCTTTGGTAGCCAGGCACCTGGGAAATGAAAATATGGCCTTGAATTTTCCAGCAGGGCCAATGTCTGTCAGATAGTGTTTAACTTGAACACCATGCTGAAGATGGCTCACAAGAAAAGCACAGAGTAAGATATTGAAATTCAGGTCTCTAAACACAGCTGTCAATCTCCTCACATGACTTTCTTCATCACTGCTGCGTCCACTTATGCAGACGCCTATGCACAAAGCAAGCCCTACTTAAAACACAGCAGAGCAAAGTTTTTCTTATCACCTATGGGTCTTTGTAACACATAATATTATTTTCCTTCCAAGCATAACAGAAATCTGTGGCAGGATTTATCAGCACACTGACAACACTCTTTGTTCAGCGCAGGTGAGAGAACAAAGCGGTGCCTCCCTGCCTGCCCTCAAGGACCTTAAGCAGTGCCTACACAAACACTAGCAATATGTGTAGCTGCTGCACTGTGCAGTCACAGGGTGGAAGTGTCAATCAGATCTCCTGAAAGGGTATTCTTCATGATGCCTCATGACATAATAGTCTTGTAGCATCTTTAATTTAAAATAAAAGCTCCTGCAGAGGATTGCTTTCACAGTCTTACCGACCTGAAGAACTCAAGCGGGGAGATGGCATGCAGACAGCTATGCCTTAGAGGATTCCGCTCATAGCTCTTCCATTGTTTGTTTGACGGTAATGCAAAAAAGGTGCAATCAAGATCAGCGTCAGTTGTGCTGTGTGTCACCCAAATACACAGAAAGATGTAGTTGCAGGTCTGAAAATCTGTAGGCATATTTAACTACCTGCCTTTGATCTGTATAGCACCCTGAGGTAACAGCAATTCTCACTAGACAGATAAGCACAGGCTGAAAGATCCAGAGGTCAGGTCTGCTCAGTGTTATCTGCATGCAGGTGCACTACTGACACTATTAAACAAGGTGTTGTCAAAGAAAAACTATCAAATCACAGCTCTGCCTATGCACTCCATTAATTCTGGAAGTACTCTTAAGTTAATTTTGGCCTAGAACCCAAAAAACATACATTTCTTTCACACAGAAGAAATGCCTGATCTAATTTACAGCAGGGACCCATAAGCAGATTTGTCTGCACAGCTATGGGGAAGATTCCCTGCAGGGGGCAAAAGAGTGGCTGAAGATGGGGTGAAGGCTCCTGATTTGGCATTAAGACCAGTATTGGGATGTCTGCAAAGCTCAGCCTCAAGAGCATCAGGTCTGGGCAACTCCACTACTGCCAGGTAACGTATGCCTGTTTACAGCTGTGCCCGCAATAATACCAGGGTGGTGATAAGTAGAATTGGAGCATACCAAGTGAGAAAAGAGATCATTAGATGCACAGGAATGCTGTTGCTTTTCCTCTCTTTATTCTCTCTTTCTGATATGAATAATTTAGAAAATTAATAGATTAAAAATTAATATATGCCATTCCGGAATGTGCATGAAGATACATTGCCAGAGACTGTCCTTTCCCCATCCGTACTGCAGGCCCAAAGCTGACCCTAGCTACCCCACTAGACTCAAATATTTTTATTTTTTCATTTGTGCATTTTGCATCCAATAACTCAAGGGAAACTGAACAAAGCTGGGAAATGGAATTACCAGCCTACAAACAAGACAGATCATGACTGTGACATTTCTACCTTAAAAACTGAAAAACAAAAGCACAGAGGAAAGAAGGACTGATTGAAAAGATACATGGAAAATTTCCCCTTGAGAATCTGTTTCTGTGTCTTTTGGGACTAGCTTAGTCAAGAGGAGGGACTATGGATATAGTATAATGCCTGTCACTTCAACTGCGGGCTATTTTAAGCAAACAAAATCTTAAAAATACACAAAGCAAAGCCATAAACCCAAGAGAGGTAGCTTTGAAGAAGTATGTTCAGTCATCCTGTATGTAGTACAAAAGTTTCTATTCAGCTCAGTATTCAGCAGTTTAAAGAATGTATTTTTATTAGGAAAAAGAAAAAAAAAAAGGAAAATGAGTTATTTCATGGTAAGCCACATGTTAATGAGCATTTGCAAAGAGTTGTTGTGCTCTTGCCAGGGAGGCAAGTTTTGTGATCCAGCCTTCGGGCTTGAGACAAGTTCCAATTTTAGCAGGATCAATGCAGCGTAAACTCAGCGAATACCCATCAGTGCTTATCTATACTTACACTATTAGGATTCACATCACTATATTTTCTAGGCTGCTACTGTGTGTGAACTTTCATAAGAACTTTCTTTATTAACTACTGCCTGATATGGATGTGGAATGTTTTGGTCAGGATGAGGCTGAAGTCTGATACAGTGCAATCAGAATTTTCCACAGTACAGGCTGTCTTTTCTCTGGCATGTGTGATCAAACATTTATTTCAAATTTTTGTGAATTGTTTGTAGTGTCTTCATCTTGGGCTCACTCTCTGCTTTTATCCAATTTCTCCCCTATTCTCATTCCTTACCCTTTCTCCCACTCATCCTTTATTTCCACCTCAATTGCACCTTTCCAGCTGGAGACGCAACCCCACAAAAGAACCTCCCCTCCAAACCCAAGACACAAATCACACAAGAAGCATGCAGTTAGTCTCATATTTCCTGCTATCACATTAATAGTGTGCTTAAATATAGCATCCTATTTCTGCCTGGATCCAGAGCTAGATGAAGACCTTTTGGCAACTGGGGCCATCCTACTTTCTCTTTTTTTTTTGTCTCCCCTCTCCTCCACTGCCACAAGGACTGAACATCCAGGCTGGAGAGACACAAGACAATGGGGCACTCCGTGGGCTGCAAGACAGGTCCTCTCCTCCCCACAGCTTTCATGCATCACCACCACCTCAGTTTCTCCTCTCTGACAGAGAAATGCAGCAGCAGCAGCTACATGAGGCAAGGTGAAGGCTCTGTAGAGACAGGAAGGTCACCCTCCCATAGCGAGGGAGAGCTCCTCTGTATTTTTTATCACAAAGCTTCCCTGGGTGGCTTTTGAGGGGCCTGTGTGGAGAGGCTGGAGCTATGCAGAAGTGTTGTATGGGGCAGGAAACTCGGGCCTCTCCCCTCTACAGCTCATTCTGAAAAACCAGGATTCTGGGAACATGGCCTTGTTTTTGGGATTTATCCCAGAATATTTGGTACCCTGATCCTCAACCTCGAGGAGTCCTCACAATCACTATCACCAACAGCTCCCTGACAGCATCAGAAGACATCAATGCAGCATTTTTACCTCCTTCTGGCACCCATCTTCTTCGTGGTATCAAGGAAAAAGTCTCCAGCCTATCTGCTGCTAAGGCGAGTTTGGTTTTTTTTCTGACTGTCTATCTGTTCAGCAGAAACCAAGTGCTAGTTTTGCAATATTTGTCATGCTCAGGTTCCACTTCTGCTGGCACTTTAATAATTTTATTAATAATTATTATGGGTGACTTACATTGTCTAACTCCACAGTGTACAAGCTGGCCCTACAGAGCAGTTGCTTGCAAGCCTTGTCCCCCGACACGGTGTGCCTGATCTATGTGTAATTCATGGCTCAACTGGGATTTCTGTGGCACAAACAGCATTACAACATTATGACATGACAATAGATGCCAGAGCTGTTATCTGTGGAAGTGGAGCCCGAGAGTGCAACTTCTACCAGACTAGCAGCAATTAGGTTTGCAAGTGTAACCAGATTCTATTGTTAATCCCAACTCTGTTTGGGCATCTGTAACAACTGGTTATGTTATAAAGACCCCTACGGCTTCCAACTAGGAAATCACAGCATTCTCATTATGTGCTGAGTGTTCATCACATCAGATCCATTTCTCAGCATTTAATGTTAATTACTAGCTTGGGTTTGTATTAGCTGAGAGCTAAATGATGTAGTACTGCAGAAAACTATTAAGATCTGCGTCACACAGGCAAACATAACCATCCAATTCCAGAATGTGAAATGGATAATGAGTGGGTATAAAGGAGTCCTCAGAAATCCCAGCTGAATGCATTCAAGAGTAGTGCTTCCTCTTTAATGGGCTCTCCGCCAGAATGACACATCACTCTGCCTCACTGAAGTCATTTATAAACAGTCCTTCACAACACTCTTTTCTCTCCTACATGTGCTGCTTTTCCTCATGGGGATAGCTGCAGAGGGAGGATGCACCTGAAGGTAAAATGCGGTGCTGTTCAGAATAGTAAAACTGGAGAAAGCAAGAACCTAACTCTCCCTAAGACCAAGCCTACAGGAAAAGGGAGGGCAGGGTGATGTGAAAAGCAGAGCTACACAGAAAGAGTTGGCTGCAAACCAAATTCCAAATTCTTTGAGGCTGACTTGGGTTTTCCACTCGAAAGCACTGCCTTGGTTTCAGACTGTAATGCAATATCTGAAAGCATGCTGTGTAGCTCCCTGCATTCCTGGAGAAAGCCAGGCTGGAGCTCGAAGTTGAAGTAAAGGTCTGTGAGGTTTACACAGCATTACGCCGGAGGGCCGGTGCTGAGGTGTATCAAAGAAAGTGTTTAAAGGGAGGGAAAAGAGCATCTTAAAATCTCTATGTACCTTCCCCTCCCTTCCTCTCTTTCTGCCCAAGCATGCTTCCATGCAATGAATCACTGGTGGTTGTCAAAATCTGGGATCCCCACTGTACTATTCAGCACACAAGAACACAGTCCTCGCTTACAACACAAACATGATAAACTAAGACTCAGAGACACAGATAAAGCATAGGACAGTTTCAGCCATCCTGTGGATCCAACAAACTATGGACAAGATTTTGACCTACAGTGTTCAAGTGAGAGTCTGTCTGAAAACAGGGCCTGGAAGAGAAGGAGAGAGCATTGCACAATTGTAACGAAGAGCTCCACAAAAGCCCAAGAAGAAAAGAGCAGAGGTGCTTGCCTGTGGCTGATGAAGGTAGAAGTTGGCCTCCGGAGAGTAAACAAAGGTCTGTGGGCAGAATGGGCATAGGGTCTAATAGGTCTTGCAAGCAAAGAGAAATTATTTCTGCCTGATACCACAAAGAGGCAGGAGTCATCACAGGAATGTGATCACCATAGAGAGAAAGGAGCCAGCAAAGAAAAAGTGGTCATGGAACAGTTTAAGCAATGGGCTAAGGAAGTGACCACTGCAGCAAATCTCCTGCTGCAACAAAAATGTTAAGGTCCTGCATGCTAAGAAGCTATGCAACCAGACAGGAAAGGTTATATGTAGATGGAGCATGAACAAGAAATCTTTGAGGCATAAGCTTGGCATAAACTTATTTATTTACAGAGAAAATACTAATTACTTAGGTTGGCAGGGAAAAAAAAAAGTGTTTTCACTAATATCTGAAAATCCTTATGTCAGAAGGCCTGTTATGCCCTGTTTCTCATGGAAGAGGAGACAGCTTTTCTTTCGGATAACTTGCCCAGCAATTATCTGCTTCAGCAAAGTAATAGCTTTGTCCACTGTCAGCTATTTATGTAATTGTTTATACATGGCCCAACAGATGTTCTGCACTTACAGTCTAGATGTGAAACTACAGACTCACATTGAAAGCGCAGATAGGACTGTAGCATGCAAAAATGTTCCTAAACAGACAATTTTGAAGCAAAATCCTTTAGCAGAAATGTAAAAGATTGACCTGCATTTAACCAGCTCTTTTTTATGAGATGCAGCATCAAATATATAAGATACAGCAGATTTACCATCAGAGTTTAAAGTGCTGGGAATTACAAAGGAAGCATAGCTGTTCAGTAGCCAGCTTTATAAAGAAAAACTATGTGTATATCCCTCCTTGCTCCAGTTTCTTGGGTTTTAGAGGGCCTTCCCTTTTGTCTCTTTGAACTTGTAGTGCTTTTGCCTAGATGTGCTAGAGCCTCTGTTACTTCAAAAACGACTGTTGGGAATTTCCACAATTGCAGCCTTCTCCTACAGTTGGAGGAAAGTATGACTTCTGACAATGAACTTCACATATGTGCAGACAAAAAATACATTGTGTGGCTTGCCACTTGCCTTTGTTTCCCTGTTTTGCAGAATTTGCTTCTCTCTTCAACCCGCCCAGGGATGCCAGGGACTAATATTGCCAATGTGGTGTTGGATATGCCAGTCAAATGCTGAGCTTTGGACAGAGAATATCGTTCTTCACAATTAAAATGAGCTGCTAACTGGGGAAAGGTAAGGCTGCCAGCTCCAAGGAAATTTAACCTGACCAGTAGTATTCTCCCTGTTTCAAGACTTTGTGACCTCCACGAAAAGACACTACAAATTCTGTTACTACAGGTCTTTCAGTAATTCAGCTAAATCCTGTTGAACTACTCAAGCTACTTCATTTCTTTTTTAACAACAGACCTATAACGTGAATGCTCCTGTAAATTGAACACAAATGTATGTTAAATACCCAGCAGGGATTTCTCTACCTACTCCAAAAGCTACTTAACACTTCTCTCCTCCTAGAAGCACCAAAAACTTCTCGATAGGAAAAAAATTTACTAGGACCACAGATGAGCTTGCAAAAAAATACAACAGGGTAAAACAAAAATGCAACAGCAGTGGAAAATAAAGAGGAAAAGTTATAATAAGGAAATTGAATTCACATCTTCACAAAAATATCTCCAGTTCCACACTTTCATTTCTATCAATAGTTTCAAGGTTTCGGGGTTCTTGGATGAGTGTCGGAACAGAAGCATAAGAGACAGAAGTAAAATGCCAGGTTTTACCTCCTCTCTTGGCTGATTTCAGAGGCCAGTTTCCCAAGGGCCTATCTGAAGTGGAGAAAGGCAGGCATGTCCAGAAGAAAATTCAGGTGACCTTAAGAAACTTCAGATCTGGAATGCTTTCTGGAGCCCTTGCACTCCAGCACAGCAGGAGATAAGTGACACTGGCTTGAGGTAACTTGGATGTTATCAATCCCCCTCTTACTATGGTAAAGCCAGGGAGAAGAGCAGAGAGAGAAATGGATCTCTTCTCTCTGGGCTCTGTGGCCGCTGGGCTGGACAACTTTTTCCTATGGGCTGTACCTCTCACAATGTCTCCTGTGGCAATATAACCAGACACAAATTTCAACCTGGAGGAAAATCGTTCCTGAGGACTAAGGGAAGATTTCTTCTACACAAATGAGGTCCTCTGATTTCCTGGCATGGGACAGCATTGTACAGAAGTGGCTCTGGTCTCCACTGTGTGATGCTGCTGAAGAGAAAATTGATAACAGAGTTCACAATTGGGAGAAAGGATGTCAAATGTTTCAAGGCTCCTTAACTGTAACTCACCAATCTGGAACACCTTAAAGAAGAGTGAGTGTGGGTGTTCAGCAGAGACAGATGCCCCCAATTAATAATTATCCATACTCAAAAGAAAACTTTAAAATTTGTTGCCTTACAGATTTCAATGGTAGAGTTACTTGTCAAAGGAAGTGCATGTGCAGAGTACTAATGTTAGCAACGAGTGGGATTTACAAACGACATTTTTCTCCAACATTCAAAAAATAATAGCTGAGGAAGTAAAGGGTGAGTGATTGTTTGGCTGTTTCATTACCCTGGTACTGTCAAATACTGGCATACTTTATCTATGGTTTCTGCATTCTGAACTCTGACAAATCAGTCAAAAGACAAAAATTTCCATATATGTAGAGAGAACTTCATATAAATATAAATATGTATGTGTACGTATTCTAGCATAAACTGAAAATATTTTCCCTGGTTCTCCCTGAATCATTACAGTGATCTCTTTTAGTTTGGCTAAAAATATGAACGTTGTGTCATCAAATATGACCAAGAGGAAGCACTATCAAAGATATTGCCTTCTTACTAGCAGCCATAAACAAAAAACAAACCAAACAAAAAACCCAACAAACAAACAGGATTATAAAAGCATTTGTATTTCAAGAAATGCTGGAAGATGAGCTGAGGTACTAGCAGATTGCTAAGAATATTCCTGGGCGTATCTGGCCCCTGGAGGAGCTTCTTTTGGGGTTTGTATTTCATTAGAGAACAAAAAGTCCAGCCCCTGGTCACAGTGCCACAGAGAAGCAATCTCCCTCAGTTCTGCTTCTCTGACCTACTTAGTAGGGTTTGGGCTGCTATTTTCATGTGAAGTATTTGAAATCAGCCTCATCATTACAGCAAAGAGCATTATCTCTCACTGTTTTCCATCTAGCCCCAAGAATAACTCTGATGTCAGTGGGAAGCTTTCTCTCTGGCAGCCATCTCCTCACTGCCACCTTGTCAGATAAAAGGTCAGCTGGCTCTGCCAGCTCCTCCAACAGACCTAGGCTGTGGGGTCCTCTGCTCACATCCAGCTGCCCCAAGCAAAGCAGCCCCGGAGGAAGCTCCTGCTCTCCACTTCCAAGATCCCACTCTGTTGCAAGCCTACTCTCAATTACACCAGCCAGCTGTAGCCCTCAAGAAGGCACATTGCAGCAGGGGTGGTGCCAGTTCCTCATGGTCCAGCTGTCCCTCCTTCGCAGCAAATACCCAGTGTGGGAAGTACAGGAAAGGGGCAAACATCCCCATCCTCATGGCAGGGTTAACCCAGCAAATTGCTTGTATGTGGGTTTCACATCCGTTCTCACGCAGGACCGACGTGGATAGAGAATACGACAAAAAGCTGGGACCCAAAGTGCTGACTGGTAGGCTTTGGGCACGTGAAGAGAGCACAGGTTCCTACTGGCCTCACCAGCAAGAGCCGGGATATTTTGTCTGTTTCTGGCAATTTGCCCTTTAGCTGCAATACAGCCTAGAGTTCCTCACGTGAAATCACTGCTCTAGCAAGGATGTATGAAATTATAGGGTGAACATGAATAGCCCCTCAGGAGTCCAGCTCTGAACACACAGTCCTAGGAAACCTCATTCATATCACTAACCACAATGGTCATTTTGCCTGAGGAAAGACAGAGTTAGGACTTCAGAGTTTGGCCCAAGTCCTAGACTATATAAATAGATTTCTATGAATCAAAGCTCCATTATGCAAGACATAAAAATAAGAGAACAAATGAGAGGAAAAATAAGCTGAACTTCAGAGTCTGCAGTGAAACATCATCTTAAAGAGTCTGGGCACTGAGTCAAGACACAGATCTTTTTCTTTTTTTTTTTTTGTTTTTCCCCAGTTTGCCTGCTTTGCTTTAAAAGTGACTCATCCACTCACTCCCCCTTTCACCAGCACTTTCTGTGTTGTTCAAAAATGCCTATACATTTTAAAGCTCAACAGGACCATCCAAATTTTATGATTATCAACTACACATCTACATTTACATTTCCAAATGTAATGGATGTGCGCAAATGAAAAACCCCTCAAACACGTCTCCAAGGTTAAAAGAACTGTGGTGCAAGGCATGCTGCAGTTTACAATGAATTGAAATGTGACTAAAGGCAGCATGTGACAGCCTTCTATATTTAGCAGCGGCTTTTGCTTTTACACTCTTTGAGATACCCTGTCAGAAAAGCATCTATGTTTGTGCATCTCAGCAGAAGAATGAGCCCCTGAAGGTGTAGGAAATCTCCAACAATGGCTGTGTATACATTCCAGTTGTCGCTGGGACATTTGTTTATACACATTGCAGGCTTGACTCCCTCCCCACCTCTGGCACATTCTCACCCACTCTTTGCTTCGACCGGGGAGTATTTTTAGCTGATGCAGAACAGTGATTTCACCATTGGATCTCCTTGTCGCACCTTTTTCACAAGCCTTTAAAAGAGAAGCCTAGAAATCAAATCATCATGCCCCTCGTAGAAGTGTTGTGGTTATCATTTCAGTAAGAGATGAGATACATATTCAATTTGAATTTTTCTTTCCTTAATTTATGTCATCTGCATAGTTAAATGAGCGAGGAGTGTATGTTTTGTACAAGGCAAATCCATGTTGAACATAAATTGGTCTGAAGTGTTTGGCTCAGAGAGATTTCACTAGTTGTACATGCACCCTTTCAGCAGAAAAATAAACCCCCCCCCCAAACACCTATATATACACATAGTTTTTTTAATCATCTTGAACTGTTGGTCTTCTAGGAGAGGGTCATTCTTTCTTCTTTTATTGCAGATTGCTGTTAGGTGAATAAAAGCATGGCTTATGTGCACTTATGTTACATGCATCCCTTTAAGTTTATAAATAGTTACAGAAAATTATACTTTTTTCACAGTCCCCTTTCTAGTCTGTTTAAAGCCTTGCCTGACGGCTTTTAAAGAGGGCTTAACAACATTCAGATAACATGGTGATGCATGCACATAAGAGCACTAATAGTCTAGCTGGCATAAGCATTAGAGCATTCCCAGTATTCCAGATTTCCATAAATCACATAAATTAACCTCACAGCTATTTATATGCAGTGCTAGCTACAATGTCCTTTTATTTCATTCCTTTTTTCTCACCATTTCCTAAATGAATATGCAGCTAACATTCTGGGAATGGCATCCTTTTTTGCAACAGGCTGCACAAGCACAATGGATGATGCATAAGTTTACTGGGAAACAGTCACCAAAATGTCTCACTGCAGCCCATTGCTGCTCCTTATAGGCCTCTCCACTGGGAGATTTGCAAAACAAAAGTAAGGCTTGCTTTATGAGAAGCACTACATATTGTCCTCCCCAACCAGGGTGACAACAGTCTGCCACTGAATCCATGGCAGCTGAGAGACTATATAACAGTGGAAAGATTACTTTGCATAGGCCAGGAAAGGGATAAAACTCTCATCCTCCAGACCTTGCAGAGATTCTTGGTCCACAGCCCAGCTCTAGACCTGTACTCCATGCTTCCAGGGTTTGGACATATTACTTTGTGTGCTACCATAGCAACTGATGCTCACATATCTTCTAGCAGATGGCAGTTTCAGGAAGGAGGCCTGAAAATATCTGTGTACCAATCTTTGCATCTCTTGGACATTTCAGAAAGATTATCTTCCAGGCTTCTTTTCATGATGTTTCAGACATCACTGGTTGGCATGTGGCTTTATGAAGTAAGGACAGGACAAACTGGGAGCTGCTGGAATGAGTATCACCACCAGCTGTACTAAACAAATCAGTAGGAACTTTTTAAAAAGTTCTTTTTCTATAAAACAAGTAGACACATAGCAAAATATGAGGTAGTGGGGAAGAATAATAACAAATGTTCAGGGAAGCTGCGTCTTACAAATTTACCGGAGTTTTCTAAAGGAGTTCACAAACATAGATGTACCTCATTTGGTTGCAATATCCCTTACCAAGGGCTCATAAAGATGCTAAACTAGGGGGAAGTTTCTATCATGAGTTAGAGATAAAAGAAACAAAGAGGAGGAATAAACTTGGAGGTCCTGTGGAGATCTGTTCTGCTTCTGTGTCATTAAGCACGTTCATTAACCACCTAGAAAAGGCTATGGAGAGAATAAGCTGATGAGGTTTATTGATGATACTAAGACACTGAAGATGTAAAAATGAGTGATGACCACGCAGAATCACAATTAAATGCTATGGCACAAAGCAACAGGGCAATAAGATGCCAGACAAGATTTGGTGTCTATGAATACAACATCTATGCACACAGGGAAAAGCAACCCTATATTCAGAGATACGGCAGTGGTTTTTGAGCTGCCTGTTAACCATGAAAAAGTAATCCTGTCTCTACAATAGCCTTTTCTACATACATGTTAGCTCAGGGTTTAGCAGTACCAAAAGAGCAAACGACATCTCGGGAACTATTAGGAAAGTAAGAGAACCACAAATGCTTGTTATTCCTGTATCTTGAAGAATCTATGAAATTCCAGTCCTTCATCAACCTTACAAAAAAGCATGAGAGACACACAACACAAATTAATGAAATTGTGGAAAAATATTCAAGAAGCAAGTAAACAATCCAGGAATCTTTCACCTTAAGTGGTGAGGAGGGAGGTGAAAGGCATATAGGTAACCTTGAATGGCCCTGATGAGTTGGATAGGGCATGATTATTCACTTTTTCTGTAGAATGGAAAGTACACAGCATCATATTTTGAACCTACCAGGTAGTAATTTAAAGACAAAGATGGCACTTCTTCACAACGCTAAAGATACACTGAGGAATTAATTGCCACAGAATGCTGCACATCCCAAAAGCTTGCATGGGTTCCAAAAAGTGATTGGACATAGTCATAGAAAAAAGACTATCCTGAGCTATTCTGCATGAAAATGCCGCCTCCAGCTCAAGAAGTTTCTAAGTTAGAGATTGTCAGAAGCTGGGAATATACCTATATCACTGTCACCTCAAAACCATTATCCTATTCACTTTGAGCCACTGTTAGGGTACTGAGCTAGATGAGGCTTTGTTCTGAGCAGTCAAACTCCTCTCATAACGCATCTTCAGAGCCATAGGAACTGATCTCAGGCTGTGCTAAAGTGTAATAACTCAGTGTTTTTGGCTGAAAGCCAGTCTCCATCAGTTGCTTTAGATTTACCATAAATTTATAAGGGCACACACAGAGTTATGGTACTACTCAATCCTGCCTTCGATCGTGTGCTCTTTTACTTCAGGCTAGAAGTGGAAACTCACAGAAAGCATGAAGGGAACCAGAAGCACTAGGTTTCCAAAAGCCCTCTGGACTTTATCCTTTTTCCATGTTTTGTTTTCATCCTTATTTTACCTGAAATATCACAGAGAAAATGAAGATTTGCTGTTCTGATAACCTCCCTCATCCATCAGCTCTTTTTCAGTGGGAAGTTACTGCCATTTAGTCCAAGCTTTCCCCGTGGAATAAGGAAGGGTCAGGCTCTGAAAACTGAATTCACCCTAAGTTGTACCTCAGTCAAATACAAGTCACATTGCAATCACTGCCACTGCTTAGAAGATTAAAAATCATAAGGCTAATAAGAATGAGAATCTGCCCCTAATGTACCAAGTATCTCTTTAAGAGTCCAATTTTGTTCATCTTACCGTGGCTGCTGCCCCATTAAAGACTTAAAGAGAACTCATAAATATAAAAATACCCAAGAGTGTGGCAGAGAATTCTGCTTTGAATAATTGTACTAAAATGTTCTAAAAGGAACTTAATTTCTTTCTCGATAGCCTGAGTAATACTTTGAAGAAGGAAGAATGAAGGTGAGGACATGCATTACATTCTACAGAGATACAAAAAGAAACCTTTTCACAGTGAATATGTCAGGGGAATATGTCTAAAAGGGCTTATATCTGTGAAAATATGACCTCTGATTTTGCCAAGGTCAGCAAAACCTATGGTGATTTGCTTTGTAAGTGTCGGTCACACAAGTTAAAGCTGCCTCAAGGCAACTTTAATTTCTCTACCCAAATTCAACAAGACATGATATTTTTGAAAGGTTGGCAAAACCCTGCTCTGTTTGGAAGAGCAAGACTATCTGGTCCAACATTTGTTTATGATTATTTATGGATCCAAAACAAGTTAGTTCTTTACTATAAATTCATATGGACTAGTAGATCAAAAAGACCTTAAGAGCCATTAATCTATCATGGAACAGGCTTCTTAATTTAAGTTTCCTGCCACACACTGTTCATTGGTGGGTTCTGTTCTTCTCTTAGCTTCAATGGCAACAAGACCCTCACATCCCATAGGCCTGCAGTGCCATTTGTTGAGAAAATCTTTTATAATTTTGGGTTGCGCCATTTCCTGAATATTTCTTGAGTTAAAACAGAAGAAGAGAGGATGGGTCTTGCACTCTGCCTTCAATGCCTTTATATGACTGCTCAGAGGCTGTCACTGCACCTCATAATAACCATTTCTGGACAAAGATGAGCATATGGGGTCACGCTGTTACCCAGTCCTTCAAATATTCCTTGTTCCTAGTGTCAGAAAAATGAGTTTCCAATATCCACTGCATTTGTGCTCACATGGGATTTCATTATTGTGCTAGGAATAGGAGCATTTCCATAGAAGGTTGAAGAATTTTGTCTCTGAGACTGGACAATTCTAGATGTTTCTCAAAAAGGTGCCAGGACCTTATTAAGTAGTTGCAGATCGTGTGATACTCAAAGCAGTTTCCAATTTACCTGCACTAGGAAAATAAAACAGCTTATCATCTGTGATTTGAGTATTTGTCTCCTTACACAGCTACTTTACACAGATTAACAATATATATTCCTTTATTGATGCAAGTGTCTTAATGTATAATAGTGCCTTTCTTCATGTCTTGTGGCAACTTAACAGATTGTTGAAAAACTATTTACCATTTACTGGAAATGCTTGCCTTTCACTTTCACTTCATTTTTACCTCAGCCAGTATTGTATGCATTGTTCATGTGCCATAGGATGCTCTGTCCCCTTTTTTTGACTTTTCCACAAAGTCTCCAACTTAAGCTGTTTTTTCACCAGGTTTCTGTATCCTCTCTAGAAAGACTGGCCCGTCTTGCGTGACAGATTGCCTTATAATGCCTTTGCATATGTAAACAGTATTATCTCACTCATTTTTTAATTGTCTGAAGCATATTACTTGTTTTCTAATAGTTATGGTATATTTTGTGGCATCTCAATGTTGCCGTTACAAAAATACTCAAAAATTCTTTTGGAGTTTTTCTGAAAATTCCAGTTTGGGTTAGAGCACAGCTCTTGGTGACCTGAACCCTGAGCCCAGCCTGCCCTGGTGATGGGCCACAGAGGAGCTTAAGCTCTGGTGCGGGCACCATAACTGAGTTGCATTCAGACAGGATCACTGCTACCAGGAGGTGATGCTCCACTTCATACTCACAACACCTCTACATTCTGGTCATGCAGCTGCACTTATTCCAATCCTGCAGCACCAGTGTCTCTCAGAACCCTCGCTGAGCCAAAGCAGTTCATGAAATGAGAGGAAAATGAACATCAGAAGCAAAGGACATATTGGACGGATCAGGTAGTTGAATCAATTCCACAGTCAGCCTGACAAACAATGTCAGAAAAAGATGAGTCTGGTCAGCAGCAGCAAGAGGAGGAGGAAGAAGAGAGGAAAAGAGGAATGAGATGGCATCTGTCACCAGCATTAAGCCAATAGAGGACTCCCAGGGAGAAGATAGGAAGATGTCTGTGATGCATGTGTTTCAAAATACTTGTACTGGACATTGGCAAAAGTGCATGCCTACAGTTCCAAAGCCACTATTTAAACTACCTGACTGCTAAAAGTTAAGGGCGCGCAGGAGAAAAGTTCACCTTTCCATACATCTGCCAAGCAAGCAGCCCAGCATTGCCGAACCTCCAGAAGTTTTACACCACTATCATCAGCAGCACGCTCCCTCCTGCCATCTCACCCTGTGGTCTCAGCCCTTTCTGCTGCTCTTCACTGCCCCCTCTGGAGTCATGAACCCATGGCAAGTTGTGTACGTTTGTGGCAGCAAGGGTTTCCCCTCTTTTCCAGACTGACATATTTCAAATACTTGCTCTAAATAAGGTGCTTGGAGCTTCTCCTTATTAGCACTTAGCCACACTGAGAGTTGCCAGCCTACTTCTGCCCTGCACTTCTCAGACATCGAATACAACACCTGTGGTCTTGTAACTAGTTGCTCCGTGAACTTTTTGTCAGGGACTTTGTCACAGGCTTCCTGAAAGTGCAGGTGCTCAGGATCGCTGTAGAATAATCCTGGCCTTGACTCTAAGGAGTCCGTGGTGATGTAGTGTTTTGTCTTTGCTTTATACTTCTGCTTTCTCCTTCCTTGCAGAAGGGATGCAAAACTTCTCAGGAGGGAAAAGGTGTGCAGCAGAAAGAGATGAGATAGGGAGTATGATTATGCAGGAATCCTGTGTAACTTGAATTGTAGGAAAGTCATCTCTTCTCCAGCACCGGAATGTCTCCTGCTGATGGGTGCAACCCTTTCCCAGAGACTGTGAAAATCTTGATAAGGAAAGTGATGAGACACTTAGTGCAGCTAGAGCTCTAAGACTTGGGTTTGCCCTCCCACGCATTTTGGGTGGGCAGGCAAACCACAGAATGTCATCTGTGAAGTCAGAAAGCATTGGGTACATTTAATTACTACATTAATGCTTGCTAACACTTTGAATGCCAAGAACTGGTTGTGGAGGGTTTGGGGTTGTTGTTCACACTTTGTTTTTACCTCAACATAACTATAGGGGTAGGAGCTCACAAATCTGAGAGCTAGAGTCAGCTCATTAATAGGAACTTACTGCAACAAACAGGTCCGGAAATAATTGTGGCAAAGCAAAGAGCTGAGTGGCTTTGGCTTAGTCTCATATTTTTCTTCTCATTGCTTCTTATTCTGTATTTTCCCACTCACAAAGATTTCTCTTTCACAGTTTTCTATTCCAACAATCTTATTTATTCTGAAGAAAAATAATGTAAATAAAAGATCTTTTCAGTTAAACAAGATCATCAGCTTTTGGAAGTTAGGCACCACAGAAATCTCCCTGAGAATCTGTGCTGGCCATTTTAACAGGACCTGTGTGTGCTCACTGCACAGCCCATTTATCAGCAGTGCCCAAATGACAGGCCACAGCCTCATCATGCATCTCATGGCCAAGTCACTCCCTTCCCAGATATCCAAAGGAGCAGGCCAAATCCACCGACAACAAGAGCAGACAGCTGCTATTTCCTCCTTTCCTATGAGTGCACAGCCCTGGCACAGCCACGTGATAACACTGCATGATATTGGAACAGAGAGGGATCTCAACATCCCAAGGAGACATGGAAGGTTCTTGTCATCCCAAATTGCCTGAGTCACCCTATTAGACAGTTGCTCATCCAGAGAAGTAGCATGTTCAGATCTTGCTGTTACGAGTTCTCTGGGCAAGCACTGCTGGCTCCCGAAGCCCCTTCCTCTGGGGCACACTCTCAACACCTCCAGGACCTTGCCAGAGCTATACTCCACTGGAGGCATTGCACAGCACAGCTTTGCCTGCCATGATGATGAGCCAACTGGCCTAGCTACCTAAAAATGTTAGGCACTGTTGCTTCACGTAAGAAAGTTGCATTTGGCAGCTTTCCTGAAACAAAATCGGAGGCATAAAGAAGCAGTATGCAGCTGTTCTGATCTATATAAATATTTGGGTAAGCAAATGCCTGAATCAAAATGAGCTTTGTGACAGATTTAGGATCTTTCAGTTATTTTTCCATTCTTGAGATATCTGAAATGAGTCAGTCATTGCAAAGTCACTGTTCCTTAATGCTAGGGGATCAATGACAAAAACCACCCAGATGAGAGCTGCTGTTAGTCAACACTTCCTTCCTCATCCCACAACAGGAATGAAGGTATGTGCATATCAGGGCTGACATTTGCCATCCTGTGCACAATTTGCCTCCTGCTTACCAGGGAAGGAGAGAGCCTGCACTCCTAGTGTGCTGCAATCCTGCCGTCTGCCCCGGGGCCATGGAAACGTCCTGACGCTGGGCGTCTTCCCAAAACACGCTCAGGCTTGCAGGATCCATCTTGTCTTGCCTTCCTCTGCTCCAAATTGAATCAGATGCTAAAGGATTGCAATGCTTGCTGTTTAAAGCAAGATCAAAATATTCTACAGGTGTGAGGTTATTGGTTTGGTTTGGTTGGCATTTTTTTCACAGAGATCCTCCTTTACCAAACTAATAAATTTGAGAGCATTTTTTTTCTTTCATTTCCCCTTCAACTTCTATCCCTATTCTCATCGAGCACAAACATGACAGAACTCACGAACTGGGGCACCACAGTTTTACTCCATAGGGAGTTATTAAACCTGATGTAAACTTACTGTTGTTTTCATTTAGCTTACAGGTGAGATATTAAGCAGGTTTTGATCAGTGTGAATACATCTGCTCACTGAACCTGGGGTATATTTTTTACATAAGTATCCTTTATAGGACTTTACTCAGCAAGGTAAATGGATATAAATACATCCTAAATCAGATCAGAGATTTTCACCGATACAATTAAACTCATGGAGGATGAGTGTGCACAAACTCCTTAATTGCTAGCAACCATCTTTTTGAAGAGTTGACATCTGTATTCATATGTATCATTTTCTAGAGAGATTGAAGGTTGTTGCCCCAAAGAACACTTTGTGGACACTAATGTCCGCCCACACAAATCACAAACTCATGCTTTATTTAGTTCAGCTGGCTTGCCAGCTCTTATGAGCTCTTAGCCACAAGCATATAGAAACAGACCAAGGACTATAGGTCCTGACCAAGGATAACTTGACCCAGGGCAGGGAAAGTGTGCATCAGCAGTGGTGGACTTGTTCACCCACCACATGACTCAGTCAGCTGGGCCAACCATGTCAACTCTGCACCCCTGTCGTGTCTGACTCACCCACCCCGCATTGTGTATTATCATCCAGTACATTATCACAGTAGGAGCTCTTTTTTACAGCGTCACAGAGTGAAAAGAGAAGAGGAACATAAAAACAGTAAGTCCATGCTTTCTCAACACTGACCTCATCAAAGAGACCATTCAAAAAACTCCCATCCTAAATAGCAATGCAACTCTTCAGTAGTTTTCTGTTCTGTTCAAGTTCTCAAGCATTTCAGCCTCAAAAAAGGCTTGGTCCTAAGCTGGCCTGACCTCCTGGAACACTATCTGTGACACTATCTGGATGTGCCAGAAGGCTATCTGCAGTGGGGTACACTAGCCCACAGAGATAACAAACGTATAACCCTTTGGAGAAAGTAGATCTAAACCCCAGAGTGAGACCTGACATCACCAACGACATGTACTCACTCCTACTGATTGGAGTGATGTTACCTGGGGCTCAGATGCCAGGTACATTACCTCAAGTTTCTTAAAGAAAAGGGCAGATAATAAAAACAAAAGCTGCAAAACACCCACTGCAGATGTTCTTCCTTGCAAATGACACTAGAGTGCTCAGGAAAGTGGGTGAGTGCCTGCTTATTATCTAATATTTTCACATGTTTTATTCTCATCCTATCATCCTCACAGGGTATAAAGCTCTCAAAAGGGCTTTGGTTAAATCATTCCATGAATGGGAGTAATCAAACTTATTCTTTTGTTTGCTAACGCTTTTCCCATCTTACTAGAGACTAGTTCCAGGACAGTATTGCTACCTCCTCCTTTTGTACTTAACCTTCCTGTCACTCTAGTTTTGCCACTGTGGGTCTGAAATTCACAAATGTAGAAGCCAACTGTGGACTGTTTGTTCTGTAGTATTCGTAGATTTTATTATTTAGTCTGTTTTTCATCTTGCTCATGTACAATATCTATGGCTGTATACATTCAGCGTGGCTATGAAATATCAGATCACTCTCTCTCTCTGCTTCCTGGAAAGGGAATGAAAAAGGAAAGGGGAGATTTCATGTCTATCCCCTGGCATCATGCTCTGAGTGTTATTCACTGTGCTAATAACTGTATCAGCATGTTTATAAGCTGATATGCTTTTAATTGTTTCACTCACTCTCTCATACACATGAAGTAAGCACTCTAATGGGTTCTGTACCTTTCATCCTTTATTTCATTGTTAATGGTATCTCTAGTAATATAAAATGATGGATGAGTGTAGTCTGAGAAAAGCAGAAAAAATCGATATGGCTCCAGACTCCACATAAGAGCTGCAAGGAGCTGGGGCTGCCAGGCACTCAGTCCCTCTTGGACAAGAGGACAAGAATGAGGCACATCAGCAGAACATCTCCTGCAGTGCCTGCAGACAGTGGAGTATTGGAGGCAGGCATCCTGCACACTCTGCCCCACCATTCTACCTCCTGTTTGCAAAAGAAGGTGGCTTTAGCCACACTAGATGCACAGACACATGTGCAGCATGGCTGCCAAATCCGTGGGCATAGGATGTTTCCCTCCAACTGTGAGCACAGAATTCATGCCACAGCTGAGGTCACTCACAATTTAGGCAGCACATGGGTAAAGTTGCCGCAGTGTAAGGTGGCTGGGAGAGCAGGATTTTCTTCTTCCCAAGTTCTCCCTGTTGTGAGATCCAGTCTTGGAGAATGAGAGGAGCAATTGTGAAACTTTTCACTGAACACAGAAACAGATGTGTTCATGTGGGCAGCAGCCATGCCCAGAAGTAGTTGTGGGCAAACCCATGTGTGCTTGAAAAACTGTGCCCAAAAACATGTGATAGTGTCAGAGGGTATCAAGCAGAACAGTGAAGCAGCTCTCTATGGCACGTAAGGAACACCTGACAGTCCTTCACATGGCCCACAAGAGAGACTACACACACGTTTCGCAGGAACACGACATCCCTGTGTCACACACAGCCATCAGCCAGTGGTCGTGTTAATAAAAAAAAGGGGCAGCTACCTGGAATATCCAATTCTCTAGATGTCTCTGTTTTCCCTAGAGGAAAATGTGGCTTGATCTTTGGCCATGAAAATAACCAGTTTAAAAAAAATCAGAAATATTGACCCTTTTTTTTTTTTTTTAAGGAACAGGAACAGAATAGATATCAATAAATATTAATGCATTTAGTGAAACAAACCCATAGATAAGGAGAAGTATTGTTTGTTTTAAAATAAGATCCCTCCCTTCACATCAGGCTGTAGCCTGGAGTGAGTATCGTACTGCCAAGTTATAGGAGCCTGTAATGGCAATGCTGAAAGACCTTCAGCACCACCACAGTCACAGTCGCTCTATAAATAGCCTTTGCTAATGCCTGACATGTGAGATGGGTTCGAGTAGCCACTTGACAGAATCTGGCAATTTGACCAATGATTATTTCAGAAAACAATCATAGATGACATCTGTTTGTCTGTGTACTCATTCTTGCAGGTGGCTTGGGTGCATATCCTACCTATTCTCCAGTGCCAGATGCAATGCTGGATGGATGCTGTTCTGGCAGGTACAATGCTGCCTCCCAAACAAAGCTGTAATATGACCTACTTTGCTCGGTCTAGTACTATTCAATAATAAGTGGCCTCTGTTGGGTTTCTACATGTAGGCAACATCAAATACATTTTACTGAAGCATTTAGATATCGATTTTACTCAGTCTGGGCGCTTCAAAGTGGGTTCTTTCCGTGTCATCTTGAAAATGCATCCTCTTGTTCCCATGCTATAGAGTCTATGTTAGTGCACCTGCAAGCAGACTCCCCCAGCTGCTAGTCATCCCTTTGCTCTTTGTTTCTAAATTAAGGGCAATTGTTGTGTCCCTTGACCCCCTAATGGGAGTAACTACTTTGTATAGTAATGTAGGAGCTGTCTCTGCCGCTCAGCTTTCCTACAGTCACACAGACACGCCTGTTTTTTGGAGGTTTTTGTAACCACAATGCAGAATAATGCACTGATCCTAAATAGGAGTACTGGGCATACTGGAGGATTGTTTAAAATGTGTGAGCCTGTTTCTTTTGCTTCAGGGAGTGTGTTTTCATCAAGCATTTGTTCATCCCATTTTGTGTTCTGGGGCTCTGTCTCCAACTAACAGCTTCATGGAGATTTGAGGTTGCACTGCTGCTTTCTTTTCTTTCGATTTTCTTGGGTTTGGGATAAGACCTCTTTCAATTAGTTAGAGACCCAAGTTCAACAGATATCTTGTTAAGAGCTAACCAGGAAGTGAAAAATAACCATCAGATACACTTTCAGTAGGGGAGTAAAATGCTATGCTTCCAAAGGTGAGGTGATACTCTTCTTCCTAGAGTTCTCAGTAATTTCAGGCATGGGAAAGTGTGTCCTTCCTGTCCCAGTTTGTTACATTGTTTTTCTATACATCATTACATTGCTGGCACAGTTTAATCCAAAACCAGTTTAGTCCTAAATCAGCCTCACGTAGAAAGTAGTTGAGCGCCCTTGGTCTTGAAATACGGGTATTTATACAGACTGTCCCAAACCCTACTTAATCCTATAGCAGAAAACACCACTGGCATCAGAGAGTGTCAATGAAAGGGAGCCCTACCCAGAAGTGGGGCATGTTCTTTCCATGTATTTGGGACTAAAAAAAAGCTTTTCCTGCCTAGAGTCAAGAGTTAGTGCCAGAGCAGCACAGACCAGCACCCCCTCTTCCTTTACCTGTGAGTCAGTGCAGGTGCCAAAGTGAAACATCCATGTCTCATGCTCAGATCTGCTCTTCAAAGTTGAGCATATGGCACATAATCAGAAAATACGCAAGTAAATGTTCTTTTTTAGGGTCTTCTTTGATAGAAAGCCTTTGTGTAATCTATTATTATGGTGAGCTGGATGTGAAGTTATTATTAATATTCTCCCTAGACTACCACCACTAGGACAATGGCAGTTATTTTCTCATAGAAAATAATGAGTTAAGAGCACCACAGCAAATGAAAATCAACAAGCACCTGAAGCAAAGGAGCAGAAGCACTGCTGCAAGAGGTCAAACACAGCACTTGAGCTTCTTCATTGGCACAAATACATGTTCTTGACCAAGTGCCATTTGCTCAGTATTTTTTCCTCCTGAAAAGTTAGGTTAGACAGCACATCATTTATATTCACAGCAATAATTTCCTGCTAATGTCATTTACTTGAAAGGCCAAACACAGAATATGATGTCATATCCCAGTAATACTCAAAGAGGTCTGAACCAAAGCAAGACTAATCACACGGAGCACTTCATGAGGAAAACTTTTCATCTAGGAAGCACAGACAAGGTGGACAGTGGCAATATCCACCACCAGAGCCCTTCACAGCACCTGGGGTTCCTGGTGCTTCCCTCAGCTTTCTGTACAGCCTGCAATAGATACACTGACTGGGGCAGTCTTTACATGGACATTGCTTTGGGTATTTCCACAGTTTGATAATGCTAAATGCCACCCACTCACTCAGCACTGCAGAGTACACAATTTTGCACCAGGACTTTGATGACAGCAGATGGTCGTTCTTTTAAGTCTGAATCCTTACAGTGATGGGAGATGTTAGAGCACTTTCAGCATGTATTACAACAACAACAACAAGAACAAAAAAAAAACAATCCATGAGTAAATTGGGACATTTTGATACAGTCAAAGTCAAAAGCTTCTGCTGTTACGTTTCTTTATATATCACAAATACTGATTAACAATTATATGTTTTTTTCAAAGGAGCACACAAAATCCGCTGTGGTTTAAAGAAGATGGAGAAAACTCTGATGGAAAATAACATGTAGTAAAGAAATGCCCCAGTGGAGATCACTTTTCTGCATCCTTCCTGCTTTCCCTGAAGCTAAACATAGTGCTGCACTTAACAAGGGACCAGATCCTGCTTAGTTTTTCAAGACCTGTCATCTTTGGTTTTGCCCTCTATATACAGTAATTTGGAGTCTGTCCTACACGTTAAAATAAGGATATTAGGTAGTGGAGAGAATACCTTCCTGAGCTGTGAGACAAAGTGATGGAGTCGGTCTGCTTTATGAACGCTGAAAGAGAACATGCAGTGTCTGGAAAACACTAAACTGACCTGTGGGGTTTGAGACCTGCCTATGAAACTCCCATTTAGATGAGATGCTCTCAAAGAGGATAAGCCAAACTGCTCTTTCTGAGTGTCTGCTAATAACCTTAATGGAATGCAAAGGCATGGAGAGGCACCAAAAGTGGAGAGAGCAGGAAGAGCAGTAGCATCACTTCGTATATAGAATCCCACACTCCAAATAACACAGAGGTGCTGAGGTAGGCAAGAATCTCTGAAGATCATCTCATCTATGCTCAAAACAAAATACTCAAATATACTCATTCACGTGTACCCAAAATGGCACTTATGGACACAGACACCACATCTCTATCATTTGACCAAAAATCCTGGAGGAGCAAAAGCATTGTCAGGAAAAGAGGAGGCTGGAGTTATAGGATGAGATCGCCAAACGTGCCTGAGGGTGCTGGCACATCTGAGGCCAAGTTTCCAGATTCAGTGCTGCCTGGCTTAGCGGTTCAGTTTTATGGGAAACGAAGCCCCAGGGCAGAAATCCACATCCCCTACAGGCTCTGTGTAGAGGATGGAAAAGCCAAACAGGGGGCTCTAAAAACACTGGGAAGGTGAGTGGGGAGGGAGCAAGCAGATCTGTGAAAGTGGGTGATCATTAGTGCCAAGAGCAGACTAGCCCCTCAAACATAGCTATGTCTTTCACTCCTTTTGGAAGTCTCACCTGGAGCTGTCTGACAAAACTTGCTGAGGTACTTCTTAGGGGAGGCAAAGAGGTTTCCTGCTCTATTGCAGCTCTGTGCGCCCATTAGCTCACAGACACAGCACTAGCTGAGAAAGTAGCTGCGCTCGCTGCCCCATACACTTGATATGAGAAGGTTATGAGTGCAGGACACTCACAGGCTGCCCTTGCTGCCAAACTGTGGCCACTTTGGATGTGTCTTAACCTCTGTTAAGGACATTCCAGTTGTTATGGCACATACCCTGTTGTGGGAGGCGAGATCCCATGGAAGACAAGCTTTCAAAGTGGTTTCTCCAAACAAGGGAGCACAAGAGTGAAGACTGGGCTTTGTGTGTCCTGGGAAAATATTCCTAAACACTCAGGTAAGATATGAGCCTACATACAGTGTTGCTCTGAGGGTTTTGTCTATACTGTTTTCAGACACATTAAGGCAGCAGTTTCTTTTGCCACGGCTGGTGGGAATTTGGTACTGCTCTCCCTCAAGGGGTTGGGAAATCCCACCCAGAAAAACAGAACACACCCAAAGATCCTGCCAAAGTCAGTGAAGGGGAAGACGTGATCAAGAATCTCCTTGAGGATTTAGAGCACCCTAACTGCTGCCAGAGTTTACCAGGGTGTATCAGTAGCAGTCAGGGGGGCGGGAGTGAAAGCGGCAAAAAACTCCATTTGGCTGAGCTAACCCCTTTCCTTCAGGCAGCACAGCCAAGCTTTGAAAGACAGAGAACAAAAGGCCGATTGGAGAGCAGGGGAAGAAAGTGCTGGAAAGGAATTTGTTGCTACAGGAAGCTCAATGGTTTGTCACAAAACAGACTGCAGTTCTGTTGTTTCCATGTTAAACTCTAGAAAGGGGCAGCTCCTGCAAACAGTGGACTTTCTGCTGCAAAAGCACCGGAGGTTTGAAAGGAATGAAAGGCAACTTGAACTTCCCAGATGTAGTAAAAAATAATAAATGAAAGCAGGGGGTTTTCCATTTTCTTCTCCTTACAGAAATTCTCTGGTTTCATCTCTTTGAGTCTTAAACATTGACTTAATCCCAAGCTTGCCTTTAATAAAAAAAGAAAATGTGTAGAAGGCCTTCTAGACCCCAAATCTATGGCAAAATTTCCAATTTTCATTACCAGAAATAGCAAAAGGAAATGAAAAGCAGGTGTAGGAAGGTTTTTCTGAATGATGCCAGTACTGTGTTTTAACCTTTACTGGAGGAAAATACACATCTGTGCACGCCAGGCTATTGACTTACTGCATAGTTCCCTTACAGCCACAAAAAACTGACAAAAGCAACCAAACACATTCAAGTTCTTGTGAGCATGTTTGCTGACAGCCCTTGCCACTGAAATACTTCACTGACCTTTGACAAAGCCAGCAAATAAGGTTTACTAGGCTGTAGAGAGGAAAAAATCAGGGCATTGGGGATCTCAGAATTAAACAAGGGAAAGTGTAACATGAAAACAACTTTGGAAATCAGTGGGAAGAAAAACAGGCATCTCATTTATCTCTCAATCACACCATGTCCTTCTTGATTTTTGCATTCATTAATGATACTTTTTCCAAGTTATCCGAGATGACTTTGGTTTGATCCTGTCAGATGCTGAGCAACATACCACATCCACACTCAGCAGCTTGCAGTGATTGAGCTGAGATTAGTTCCAGATTATCTCAGTGCAGCCTGCAAAAGCCAGTCATTCTGTTTTTCATTTCTGTGGCAAAAGTGCGAGATCCTGGAATTTGTTCTTTCTCCTCCTATATACCATTCAATGAAGTAAGAATTAATGCCCTGGAGCTAGCTGTACACTGCCAACTCAAGCCTTTAAAACGAACACAAAAATCACAGCCCAGCCTGAACAGGGAAATGTAAGCCTAAACCTGGCCCCAGCGACAGCGGCTGCTGGAAAGGCCCCCTGAGGCAACTCCAACACTGTAATAACCTACGTAAACAGGGATGGTATGGGGTTGTGTTTTTTTCCCTCTGCCTTGCTTCAGTGGAACGGGGTGGAAAAATAACTCACATGCGTACACAGTCATTTAGGCTCAGTCATGATTCCTTTATAGCCTGTGCCAATGGATTTTAGTCATTTTCTGGCAAAGGCTTCCCTTTCAACCACAAACAGTGAATAGTTACTGTGTGAGTCACCACCTTGAGTAATCTAATTCCTTGACCAGTACATGCTTGCTTCCTGCACTGCAGAGTATCTTTCTTCACTAGGATAGTTTAACACATGCTTTTGTTCAGGGTTTTTCTTTTCTTCAGTGGCCAGCGTTGCAGGGCTGGGAGTCCAGAGGGATGCAGAGGAGTCCGGACTCCAGCTTCCAGGGCAGTTTCTTCTGCACATCCCTGGCAGCCTCAGGGCCGGGAAAGGCACTGTGGCCCAGCAGCCTCCCTCACTTCAAATCTAGCATGTGCTGTCCTTGGGAGAGTGGCAAGCTCTGGGTTTGAAGGTAATTTTTCAGACAGAAGGGCTTTACTCAGCGGGTCTGGTCATATCTGAAGGCATTGTGAGATCATATGCAGCTTTACCAGCAAATTGTAAAAGAACCAAACCTGCAACATTTGCCTCGCACCAGCATCACAGTCAGCCCTTCGGACAAGAGCAGTCAGTGCCCTGGGGCTGGCCTGAGTGACTTTGGGAAAGGAATGCTAGTGACAACTGCAAGCAGCATGGGATTGTGCTGGTGCAAACCACAGGGAATGGTGTTGGTATAACCTTCTGCAAGGGGTGTGGACAGTTTTTTCTTTCTCATGTATTAGCTTTATGAGAAAATGTACTGCTAAAAATCACAGGGGTTTAGATGCATTAGTGTAGAAATGTATTTCTTTTCCCCTCTAGAAGATGTAATCGTTCAGGAGAATTTAAACGCTTGAGGATTAAATTGTGGTGAGTGTTCACAAGACACCTTTTGAAGAATGTTATTAAAATTTTTCCTGGCCCTTTCTTTCATGATTGCAACTTTCTGTTTCATTTCCTATTTATGGAGGACTGTGCTTTCCTCAGGGCTTCTTCTGGCCACTATTTACTGCAAGCTTCTTCTCTTCAAAGGAGGAACAGAAAAGAGAGACAGCAAGAGCGGAAGATTAAATTATATTCTGATATTTTCAACCCAAGAAAAACAGACTATAATAAAAGTACAAATTTGTGATCCCAGTAGAAAAATCTCAGAGTGAGATGTCTTTGTGCATTTCTGTACAGATAAGCACTGCTAACAAACAGAGCAGATCCAACTGTGGCTATGTCTGATAGTCTGTATGTCTGCTAGAATGATTAGATTTTCCCTTGACCTGATCCCTATGAACACAGATTTACTAGAAGAAAGTAGAGCTGTTCAAAGACATCCCTGAGGAACTCAGTTAGCTAGGCCAGCACTGTCTACAACATAGCAGCCAATGGAGCTCAGGACAAATATTATTTTTACCTTTTCTGACACCTGGGTGTAAACATTTCCATGTTTCATATGTTGTCTCTGCTGTCATTGTCCTTCTGTAAGTTGATGTTTTTCCATCATAACTGCAGAAGCATACCAAGAACCATCTGGATGCAATCCTGTGCAATGTGCTCCAGGTTGACCCTGCTTGAACAGGGAAGCTGGGCCAGATAACCCACTGTGGTCCCTTCCCAACCTTTCCGATTCTGTGATTTCTTGAACTGTGGGCCTTCAAAATCTTCCCCATGATGGCAAGGTCTTCTTCTGTGGTTAGGAGGTGACAGGGGTGAACCCAGATGACTTTTGAGCATAATCTGACATCATACCTAAGCCAAACAGTCACCAAAATGAGCAATACTCCCCCTCACCATCATCCCCATGAGTTACTCATGTCCTCTTTCCTCCAGAGCATTGGCACTCATAGGGTGCCAATTAGAGGATTCTCCAGTAGAGGACCTGAACTAGTAGGCAACTACCCACCTTTTCTTCAGGGGTTAGGTTTCTCATGGCTTTCTGCTCTGGCTACGTCATGGGAGGTCCAGGTCAGCAAAATACACATGGTGATGGTTCAGGAAGTTGTGAGACCACAAAGGGCCAGAGGCAGCATGGCATTTCCGAGGCATTGGCTGTATTGGCTATATCATAAAACCGATGGCTTGTTTGCATGGATGACTCTCAGGCCAGCCTGTGAAAATCACTGTGTTACCTGGTCTGAATCAGACAGGTCCATGCTTTACAGATAGTTGTCAAACTTTATTTTTTTTAATTCGTTTAAACTTTCACTCAGGAAGTCTATCATTACTTAGAAGTTTTCTTGATTTAACACCTTAACACTATAATAAGAAGTTTCTTTCCTCTATATAAACCTTAAGTAGTCTCAATAGTGAGAGCAAGACAAAGTCTGAAAACTTAAAATGAGCCTTGGGACTTTCAGGCACAGGCCCCATGCAAGAGAATACTAACGTCCTGCAATGTCTCTGACCACCACTACAGATGGAAAGTAATCAGAAGGTAATGTTCAGATGCGCTTAGCAGCACAAACTTCTGCCCCAACACACAATCATGAGTTATCAACGTGGCTCTCAACCCTTCATGCCATGCAAGAGCCACATCCTTCCTCGGCTTCCTCCTTCCCAGAGCCAGAAATAGTTGTATCACCATAGACATTCTGGCAGTTGTGGGATAAAGATGCATCATTCAAAAAGGTGGGTGATCTCAATGACATGAAGCAGTGTCAAGCCCATCGCTATTGTAGTAAGTTATTTCAATAGCTATTTACCACCACTGCTAGGAAGCTGATTTTATTCCAAGATTGAGTTCATTTAACTTCAGCATACAGATACTGGATCTTGTTATGTGTTTATTTATGGCATTAAAATATCACCCTAGATCTCATTTCTCTGTGTAAATATCTATAAATACAGATCAAGTCACCTCTCAGCCTGCATAAGCCTTATCTTTGGAGCTTTCCAGCCCTTGGGTCATCTCTGTAGCTGTCCTTTGAATTTTCTGCAGTATTTCATATCTTTCCTGAAGCATGAAAATGAGAAGTGGACAAAGTATAGTAATAGCAGTCATTAATTTGAAATCGCTTTCCTTCTTTTACTTCATATTCCTTTATTATACGTCTATGGGCTGCATCGGCCAATTTTTCCCACGACATTGTGTTAAGCACTTGTGATTTGGTAATTATTCGCAATGACCCCTGTGTCCTTTTGTTCAATACCACTTTCTAAGAAAGGACTCTTCATCCTATTCAAGTTTTTCAATCAAAAGATAATGCAGTATTAAGTCAAATGGCTTTGAGAAGTACAGGCGTATATAATCGATGCAGATCTGCAGGCCAGTAATTCTGTTAAAAAAGGGCAACATGTTTGTGTGATGAGATATACCACAACTGAAATCATACTGACTTATATTTGCTATCATTTTAGACATAACTAGAGCTTAGTTTAAAGTTAGTAGAGTCCTGAATTCACTCTTCTATTATTTTCACCAGAGTCTCATATTTCCGAGAATTACTCTGGACGACCATTATCTAAGTATCTAGGGTTTTTTTCAAGCTGTGAGGACCCTGACTCACTCTTTTCATCCTCTTGGCTGTGTGTAATCTGAGTAGGCTGATTTAGAATTTTGATCTTTAGCAGATGCTGCTTCATGCACCTTTTTCTGTACTTCAGAGGTTCCTACTCCTGGCTATAACTTCTTCTGAGCTTGATATATCTTCCTGCTCCACCCCACCTACAACACAAACATCTCTTTGAAAATGTCAGCCTTTTTGAAATCAAATTTACACATCCACCATTTGAAAGCAGAGTGGACCCTTACCTGACCTACAAATTTTTTTCCATATAGGACAAAAGCAACTTCTTATTGCCTTTAGCCTGTTAATCCCAAGCTATATGAATGATTCCTTTTCCACATCACTTTGTATTATTTACTGTCTGTCCACCTTTCAGCTTGAAAATATTTACAGCAGCACAACTTCCCCAAGTGACTGCAGAAGCAAGGCTGAGGGATGCCAGTAGAATAGCATGAAACAATTCTCAGTTAATGGCTCTCATATTACAAATGGATTATGTCAGCAAGTTTGAGTTTTGGAAACTCTCCCTTTCGAAGTTCCAAATACGCGTGATAGATGTTGGTACTTTCTTTACAAGGTCAATGAAACCAGGCTGATTTCACTGGTGCAGGCATAGCTGCCAATTTTTAGGTCAGAGATGATCTCATCTTCTTCAAGCAGAATAAGAACCAGTATGCAGGGTGGTCATATGTTCTCCTAATACCCGCATGGCTACTGCAGCACCAAGGTCAATACTAATTTAATTTGCTTTTGTGACTGCAGTGAAACCATGGCACTTGTGCATTAAGAAATCATTCGTCATTTCTGGAAACTCAGGAAATGTTGCTACTGGCCAAGGGAGTCTAGTCAGTGTGTCCCGAGAGGAAGGTGCGTGTGATAATGCGGTTTTGCTGCACCATTATATAGAAAGATTAAGAGCACGTAAGATTAGATGCACTTTAATAACTGCTCGCCAAACAAACATCTCTTTAATTCACTGCTTGAAAGTGTAGCCTATACCATTCAGAGAGTCTGGTTAGGATCTCTAATGGTCTAAAAAGTACCATTCTGCCACTGGACAGTGCCTTATGTGAAGCTAATATCACTAGTGAAGATCCTGTAGAAGCCTTTTTTTCAGAAGATCTAATTTGAGGACGTGAGAAATTTCTGTCACTCATGAAAGCGTTTGCTGCCTGGAAGGAACCTTTTCCCATAGATATTGCATGTCTCTCCTTCTCCTGGTTTGCAGAGGAGTTAACTCCCTAAAAGATAACTTTTTCACAGACAACCTTGGAGGCCCTGGTAGTGGGGGGCCAGGTAAAGCATTAAGAAAGCTCGGAGAGGAAAACGTTAATGGCTTTAAAGTTCTTTATTTTTTTAGTGTTCTCACCTTTGGAAATAATTTTTCCTAAATCCTTCCACTGCCCAGCGTTTTGGGGGTGCCTGTGTTATCTTTTCCACATATCCCCACCACACAGATCAACCTGGGATGGCCACATCAGTGTCCTTTCTTATTGTGATGTTGCTTTTCACTTCGGCAAAACAGAAAACTGCTATGGGATCCACCTGTGCCTCCAAGAGCCATATGCACTACCAGCTCCTCTAGGTTGATTCTCTGCAACATCTGTCTTGACCGTGAACAGCTGGGAGACCCTTATGGGCTTTTCTGAGGTTTGTTTGGCTAGAGATTAACAGCATTTCTCAGTTTCTCATTCCACCACCTGTGTACGCCCTCTTCTAGTTGCTTCTTGCAGGTTCTTCATTCAGGTGTCTGATTCAGCCCCTGGTGGTGATTCAGTACCTCCAGATGTGATGATAACCTTCCAATTCTTCTGCTTCTGCTCATAACAAATTGCTAGCCTTTGACTCTCACATTCCCTGGACAACTTAATTCCACTGCCAGAGCTTGAAAGATTTGCCATAATAATGGCCAGATCAAGTAAAATTTTCAGAACAGCATTTTTATTTCTAGCCTTGTGTAAGATGACCAGTTTTTTTCTTAACACCTTTAACTTCTTCTCTAGAAAATCATGTAGCTCTTCCTATCCTGATCACTGCATTTGTAAAAGCTCTCAAACTACCAGAGAAAAGTCTCCTATATGAGATGTCTATGTTCAAACATTATCTTTTTTCAAGAGTTGTTGGTTCAGATGAACACTTCTACAATTCAAGTAGAAGTGCTTCCACTTCTAAAAGATATACAAGAAGTCTTAGCAGTGTTGGGCAATGATAAGGAGAGAGAAACTGATACTATCAAGGTCTTAATAAAAAAAAAGCTTTAAAAAGGATTAAAAGATAACTATAGTGAGGATTAAGAAAGAAACTAGTAGTTTTTCCTTCGTTTTTTTTTTTTTTAATTCAGTGCTGAATTCTCCAGAAAGAAAAAAACCCTAAAATATGTTTATATACATGTATATTAGCTTAGCTATGAAAAATATGTTTTACCTTATATACATGGTATTTCAGCCTTTTGTTCTGTGGCTTTCAGGTTTTTTAACTACAAAGACAACCTTTCTGTTGTTATTTAGTGCATTGTGGGTAAATACAAGAACTTCAAATGCACTTTTTGGTGTTACAATCTGCAAACCAAAGAACTGGCAAATCTGGGTCTTTTTACAATAACTGTAAAGTGCTGCGGGCCTTGTCCTGCTCTTACAGCATAATCAGTGCAGTAATTGGACCCAATTCTGCTCCCATTCAAGTCAACAGATTTTCACTATTAACTTTTATGAGAGTAGGGTCAGAAAACATGTTGCATAGAATTAAATACCTGACAGGTTGGCTGTTGTGGTTTGGGGTTTTTTCCTAAAGGGTTAATCCTTCACACTGAATTGTTGAGAGCTGCAATGAAAATGCTTCATTCTTTCCTAGCAGTGCCATCCTTTTGATCAGTATTACAAAGGATCACTGAAATAGAGACCTGGTTGTCTGAAAGCCAGCTCCAAAGTGGCTGTGAACATATTTTGCCCCACATCCCACCCACTTTCAGTCCATGTAGCTGCCTCACAAACAGCTTGCTCTTGGACTGTGTGGATGCACCTGGGAGCTTCCCATGGAGCAAGCTCAGGCAAGCACAATCCTTGCAGCTGCTGCAGAGAGCAAACCTTGTGCCCAGGCAGACTGCACTTACAGACTCACAATATGGAAAACAGTCAAGTCTGCTCTTTAGGGTGGTGTTGGCATAGTCAATATTGCCTCTAGAGATTTCTGAGGATCTCTGAATGCTCTCTATGACCCAGTTCAGTTTCTGTTGCACTGCTGTTTGCCCACAGCATTATCCTGGTGTGGGTGGCAAGAAAAACATGTTGTCTGCCAGGTACAGCTGTCGGAAAGGGCTAGATCCTCCCTGCTCTGAAAGGAGCATGCCTGCATACTTATAGGGGAAGCCGTAAGGAGAAGAGTAGTGCAAGGCTGTGCAGCAATTAAGGGCTAAAGCTGCAACTAGCACAAATCAGCCACGCTTTAGGGGTGTTAGCAATGCTATCCTCGCCTGTGCCAGATGAGGCTTCTAGCGTCCTTCTTATCCATCAAGAAGGCACCAAATGCAATGTAGCTGTGAGCAAAAGAATAACAAAGCTTTTTGTTAGCAGCAAGGGTTAGAGAGCTGTATCAGTTTCTTCAATCACTGAGGGAGTCTCTGCTGCTGGCCTCATCACCTGCCTGTTTCAGGCAATCTCCTCTCTAGGCTGCCTTAGCCATCTGGTAAGATTACAAACAGAACAAAGAAGCAGCAAAGGAGAAGAAGGAGTTGGGGCGGGGGGAGCTTGTTCATCCTGCCTCCCCTCTGTGCCTCCTTTGCATCCTCTGAATGTGTAAATCCCTGCTGTAGCCAGACTCCTAACAAATTGTGTGTGCAGAGGAAGCCAAAGCCATTTGATTCAGCTGTATCGGAAATCTGATTTCTCGTTGGTCTTACACAAAGGTCTATTAATTAGGGCTGATAGAGCTTAGTAAAAAAAATCTGCTTGGCTAGCAAGGGCACTCTCTCATTTGCTCACACTTTTCTTAGATCTTGCCAAGATCTCAAAAACAGAGGGAGCTTAATTACAGTCAGTGGATTAATCTCTAAAGGAAAGAAATTGTAATTAGCTCTTTGAAATGTGCCACTTTTTCTTCTGGGCTTTCAGAGTTTGTCATTGTGTCTGTCTGTCCTTCTGTAGGACTAGAAAAAAGGTAATTCTGCACAGTTTTTATGCTCATTTCTCAACCCAAGCTAGAGATGCAAATGACAGCCTGACTACATAAACATTTCCAGCTGATCTTAAAGAAACTTGTTTCCTCAGCTTTTCGCAAAATTTCTGCTTGCTGCTTCCTGCGGGGCTATTCTCTTTATCAGAAGTCACTTTTGCTCCTGTAGCCAAGGCTGCAAAAGGCTTTTGGTGTCTCTTTGGACTCATTCTCCTCTTCATGAGAATAAAAGGAAAGTTCGGGGTTTGGCCATGCCATTTCGATCTGTCCATGTGATGGCACGAGTTGTAACCACCCACTAGTGAGCAATGGAAAGGCAACAAACACAGTGCCTTGTAGTCTATCATTTATGTTCATGTTCAAGTAGGTTTGAAGGTGAACAGGAGTGTAGGGAGAAAATCTAGAGCCAGAACAAGGCATTGCAAGAGGTTTCAGTGAATTCCCATTTCTCACACATGGGAATTAAGCACGAGTTTAAACATCACCTTGATAAATGAGAATGTGTCCAGCAAAGACACACCAAGCACTATGATTTATAACAGTCATTGCATGCAGTCGTGTCCCTGTTACACAGTGCCTTTGCTGTTGAGTTTGCATATATGTAAGCTAATTTTCCAGACATGCACATTGGGGTACATCACGCTTTGGCAGGCAAGACCAAGCCCTTTATGTGTACACATTGACAGTGTATCAGAGAAAAGAATAAAAAGAGACAATGAAATACTCTCCTATGGGGGAGTGAGCAGAGAAGGATCCTTCGAGATGTATATCCCTTAATCCTTCTGCCTAGTGTTTCATCATTCCTCAACAGTGCAGTAAAGCTATCCCTTCATTAAGACTCTCAGTCCTAGGGAAGGTGACCCAAACTCCCCTTCCATCCATTTGAATCTTGCTCTGACAGCCAGTGACTTGTTAATTATTAATATGAAATATTTGATGGTACATAGAGCAGCTGAACCCAGTTTAATGTATGCTCAGAGCGACTCTCTGAAGCTGAAATCAGCCATTCTGATGCTTTGGATTTTTCTACTGAAGTTTTGACTTTTGCTTCCTCTTTTACTTTCCTGTCTTTCTTTCTTGTGCCTATGTGCCTTCATGCTGAGTGTCTTCTTTCATCTCAGCGATGAACAGGCAAGTCTGCATTTAGTTCTATTCCTTGACATATTGGGTAGGCTTAATGGAAAAATAAGAAACAAGACACATATCTTCATCCAAACCACAGAAACCAAATTTCTTTCTTCCATCTGAAATAGTCAGCCAGTCCACCAACACACCCTTTGAAATACTGCTCATCTCTGTTTGAGCTGTGCTATTAGCCTCAACTAAAGTGAAATCACAACACCCAGAGTTAAACATCTGCTATACATGGCAAATACAGGCTTTAGAAGACTTACCTTCTAGCTTCGGGCATGCTTTAGGATGCAAATCTCCTCTTTAGAATGATTTCTTTACTATGAGATCACGATTTGCTACCTGCGTGTTTAATTGAAACACATATACATTACAGAGGTCATAACTACCTGCCTACAGAAACTGTTGCTTTAGCATTCAAAATAGAGGAATATCATCTTTTTGACTCCCATGCAAGCTCTTCAGCACCAATTTTTCAAAATAATTTTCCTCTATTAGATCATGTCACTTTTGGCTACACCACCTTCATTTTGTTTGGGCAGCATCTTCTGTGATGATTAAGAGAATCCACTTTAGATAATGCTCTCCCTCTTCACTTACAGCACACATTTTTGTCCACCTTCTTGCATTTTGCCCTTTTGAGAGTCATGAGCCATGATAATACAAAAAGACCGTGCCAAACAGTCAAGAATCCAGGCTTGACTAGAGAAAATCCCCCTCCTTACCGACATGAGCGAACCCCAAAGAACTGCTGATATTATTTCCCTCTGAACGTGAGAGTCAGCTCAGTTAAAGCCTCTTTGGAAACCAGGTCACCATATCATCCAGGAAAGTGGAAACCAGCATGACTACTTCCAAATAATACTAACATCAAGTATGGCAAAGACACTGGAACTTGGAAAACCCTGATTGTCTCTTCTTTCTTGCTTACTGTACGACTGGTACTCATTTCATGATCACCAGAATATACGCAGCAGTTATATGCTTATTACATTACATCCATCCCTCTCCAGGGAAAATGAGAGCATCCATTGCATGCTGTAATTCCAACTCATGTTAGGGACTTAGCAAACAGCACATAGCAGAAGCAACAAGGCCCTTTCCTTGTTTCTGCCTTGCTCATTCAGCAGTCGCATTAAATTATGCACATTGTTTTTCCTGAAGAATCTCTTTAAACAGCATCATAAACCATCAGTATTTACATGGCTGAGACAACCTTTGTTCTATTTAGCACAAAGTAATACTTAGTATCTCCATGCAGAAGCAGAAGGGATGGTGATTTGGAAAGTATTTTAGAAAAGTTTAGAAAGTAGGATTGAGATCTTATTATTATTATTTTTATTATTATTATTATTATTATTGGAAATGTGAACGTTTTCTATCACATTAACTGACTCTACAGCAATTTATTTTGCTGCTAACATAAAGGGAGGTAATGAACCATGAAGTTTCTTCGGGAAATTGTCAGCATCTGCCTGCAAATAATTTTCAAACACGTGAGCCATGAAGGAAGAACACATTGATTCAAAGAAAACGGCTTGTCCTTATCCTAAAGGAAAATCAGTCAAGTGTCATTGGTGTTGAACACATTCAGGAGAAGGGTCTTGTTTAAAGACATGTCACTGGTAAGTAACAAAGGAAAATGTAGATGCATGTTAGTTATCTCACAGATAAGATTATCTCCTTTGAAAACATATGCTTCCGTAGATGGATAATCATAGTGAAAGGATAATCAATAAAGTGATAAAAAATTGAAGAACAGGCTGTATATTCACTTAGGGATCTCACTTTTAAAAACAATTATCTCTCTGTTATCTGTGACACCTCCTTTGTTCCTCACAGTAGATGCCTAACACTAAATCAAACCCAAACCCCATATCTACTCAAAGATAATAGGAAATTTAAAAGATATCCTTATCAGTTCCAAACATGTACAGCATCAGATAGTAGTTACCTCAGATTAGGAATCTTTCTGGGTGTGATTCATATCTCATACCTCATATCTCTCCAGCTTTGTTGATGAACATGGTATTAAAGAATAAAGCAACATCTTTGGCTTGTGACATGCTGGAAATCTATGGGAAATGGATTCTCCATGCCTAGAGTCTTTTGTGGTCATTTATGGTGCAAGTGGCAAATGTAACCAGTTATACATGAAGTGTGTTATTCATATTGTTAGAAGATGCAATTGACTGTGCAAAGTACATGGCAGTGAGAAGTCACGCTCTTCTATGTTTTAATCTTTAAAAGTTTCCCAGTGATAGAGAAGTTGTATATTTTCTCTATTCAAGCTTTCATTTTATACATTTAGGACACCTATCATTCCCTTTATTGTTTTTTTTCTACCTTCATGTAACAAGAAAAAAGGGGATTTAACCGTTTTTTGTTTTACTGACATACAATAATTAAAAATATCTCAGACCTTGTTATGCCTTTGCACAAAACTGGTCATTGATATTTCCTTGACTAGGAAAAAGCAGGTGTTTGTCTTCATACCAGGTTCATTGACCAGAGCAATATCTTGCTAAACTCACCACAAGCAGAGTTAGAGTTCTTTGATTTACTCATTTCCCCTTGTGCTCATTGCTTTAACAGCTGAGCATTTCATAACTTTTGAATGAATTTTTCTCTGAAAAAGATTGGTGAGGTAAGGAAATTTTATTTACTTCCATTTTAGTGGTGAAGAACTCAGGCAATGAGAGATTAAGTGACTTGTCACAGATTGCAAAGGAATCCAATAATGTATCCAGGAACAAAGACCAGACCTCTTTAGTATCAGCCCAGTGCCTTAGTCACAAGAACATCTTTCTTCTCCTTTCTCCCTTAATAACCTCTAACTCATTTCTTCCAGGCATTTTGTATCTTGCGGCAGCCTGTGTCTCTTCACAGCTTGCTTGCTTTTACTGTAATCCCATCAAACTCTCTATCCTCATGGTGCTTCCAAAAATATTCCATATTTATTTCTGATATCAGTACAAACAATCACTGCATTCTCAAAGTGCCATTATAACAAAGCCAGCATGAAACAGATGGAATAAATAAAATGAGGTGATGAAATGCCACCCTAATAATAGTGAGAAGACAATACATTGCTAACAACACTCATAGTCAGCTGCTTCTTCACTGTGCATGTAAAAATCTTTGTTACAGAAATCATAACTAGTTATTTACCCATATTAGGTTAAGTTTCGCTTTTAATTAGTTTTCAGCTGGGAAAAGGACATACAGGAATTATTTCAGAGTACGTACCAGTAGCATAAATATTGCAGAACTACCGAGTTATGCACTGTAGCAGTATTTCCTTGCCTGGGAGCAGGAAGAGGAGATCTTGCAGTGCTAAGACAAAAAGGAGAAATACAGTATTTTGGATAAATCTTGACAGGTGCTTATCCTATTTTCTAATCTTGTTGCAAAAACTAATAAAGCGTAGCAGTCGATGAGTAAATGGATGTTGTTCATCAAGGGCTCTGGAGTCAGCAACAGTCCTTGTTACAGTCATGTAACTCCTGGTGAAGTCGATGGGACAGGGCCTCTAGTGGGCTGCAAAGTCATTTCTCCAGTGCACGGCTGATACAAATCATTCCAATTTCAGAAGTGACCTAACAACTGATTTGTGCTGGTATCAATGATAAAGCAATGCCAAAAATCGAGAAGAATTTGAAGGCAGAATTTACCTGATTGAAGGCAAAATTTCTCTTTCTTTAACTGAACTGAGACATTTTCAACTTGGTCTTAAGTCAGAAAAAGAGTCTATTTTGTATCTGAGCTGAGATTCTTGAGGATGCCCATGTCCTAACTCCCCAAAAATCTTTACTGTGTTTGTTTTCAGTACGAATTTAGATTGCTGCAGCTCACAAATTCTGCATGTCCTTCTAATAAAAATCTTGGACTTTTTCTAAGAAGGATTGTAATCTTCTCATACACTCAGCTCTGACAGTAGATCATAACTGTGCAGGCTGCTGGCAGGGGAGAGACTGCCACACGAGACACAAAAACAATGGCCATTCTCCTCATTTGCACTAGAGGAGCCCTAAATAGGCTCGGAAACCCGCCTGAGTACTCCTTCATTTTGGTTAGCTTTCATCTCATTCCGATTTTTTAGGATGAACAGCAGGGTTCTTCAGCAAATTAGGCCTCAAAAATAGCAGCCAAAATTGTCTTCATGGAAGGTCTAAACTCAACTGGGATATTTAGAATTAAATTATTCCCAAATACTTTTCTAACACACATTCAAAGTTTCACAAAGTTTCACTAATTTTCAAATTAACTGAGAGTAAATTTGTGTGTTGATGTTCTAGCTCATACACGTAACTTGTCTTCAGTGCTTGACCCCAAAAGAGCACTAAAGGTGGTTCCACTCAGCTCCCTCAGCCTTACTTGTGTACTTCCAGTGGAACAAGGAGTGAAGTAAGAAAATCTCTAGGATTTACAGAAATAATGTACAAGCCAACACTGTCAACCACCTCCATCTTCCTGGCACCCAGAAGAAGTCAGCTCAGTGAGTGGGACAGAAGGATGAAATGCTGGAACTACTGAAACTTCAGTGTTTTGCAACTGGCAGAAAGATTTTCAGGGAGGACCAGATGCCAGATCCAACCCACTTTCTCCAGCATTTTTCAGGGTCTGACTTGACAGAATACTGGTCCAGAAATGTGCGGTGGTAACCATGCAGTAGATGGGCATCCTGACAGCTCTGCAGCCACATCCCATGGCACGGGAGGGTGCTTTGCACAGCGCCGCTGAGGGAACGGCCCTCAGTGTGTCATTACTCGTGGAAGCTATGTT
Organism: Serilophus lunatus; assembly: GCA_013399895.1. Taxonomy (NCBI): domain Eukaryota; kingdom Metazoa; phylum Chordata; class Aves; order Passeriformes; family Eurylaimidae; genus Serilophus; species Serilophus lunatus. Next base: position 158,670 of record VXBA01002157.1, on the reverse strand, counting down.
TATCAGTTAGATAAAACCTTGGCCCTTGATTTCAAAAAACACATTTCTGAAGAATATGTATATTCTTGTTTGTTAATCAGAGTTAAGAAAGATGGATGGGTTAACCACCTACTCTGGTAACACCTATAACAGTCAGTTTTCAGGAAGTGCCATAGGTTTTTAGCAGAAAAGTCTAGAAACTATAAAAAAGCCCCCAAACCCCATATAATTGGAAGCACTAGTATTGAGAGTGATGTCTTTCTCTTGTTACGCTAAAAAACAGAGAAACTTGTCTTTACATGAATTTCCAGTAACCTCTGTTTTCCTTACCCTTTTATACATGCTGTCCTCATAATATTTTTATAGGATGTGACAAAGAAACTATTTCAATGAAGCTTTTCTTTTTTCATGTACTGAGGAACTATAACTTTTCATTTAGCCTTTTAAGATATGACACATCTTTTGACACTTTCTGACTCCCTGCACAAGGCAAAGGCAACTTCTGAGCTTGTGTTTTGGTTTTCCATCTCCTTTTGATCTGTTTAGCTGAGCCCTTGTCAGTTGAGAAAGATTTTTTTAACCCATACGTTTCTGGATGCTGAAAAAAATTGCTTTTCATTAACACCAGGACTGCTTCAGTTAAGAGCTGCAACAGAGCTCTCTTTTCCACTACACAAGACTGGACTCTATCCTTTAGTGCTTTCTCCATTTGTCTATAATGCCCCACTTACCTAAGTTTTCCTATCATAAGCTCTTTTTAATAATTTTCTTATTTATTACTTTTTATGATCATGACTATTGGCCTTGATCAATAACATAATCCCATCTGCCCTACAGATATCAATAACTTCACAGATAAAGATAAGCTTACTGGTCTTTTCCTTCTTTCATCCTTACTCACTTTCTCATCTACTTCTGAGCAAAATCCACAAATACTTTAGTTGTCATTAATTATTTATTTAATTTTACTTTCTCCACTAACACTTACATTGGCCATTTGGGATCTTTAAGACAGAAATACTGAAATTAAAGTGTCATGCTTTTTAATACGAATATGCCCCTACAAAGGCTAATAAGGAGTAGGCTAATTTGCATATTCAGATAAGAAAATTGTAAAAATATCATATATCCTTGCATGAATATATAATAACAAACATTTTTGCAATTGACTCTGGGCTTGAGAGATTCATTTTTTCTTCAGGTTAACATGAAGACAACATTTTGCCCAGCCACACCCATATTCATTTAGAGAATTTAGCCCTCAGCCAATTCAGATATAATTATGATTATTTCCTCCTACTTCCCTTTAAAGTACTGTAGGCATATTTTGCTTTGAAAAGAGCTGGACAATTTTTTCCCATGAAATACATAAAATAATCCACTACTTACAGCACTTGCTTCTTTTCACTCTCTACTTCACACAGCACATGTGGTTCTCATGACAAAAGAAAGGAAGAGATTATTTTTCTCTCCATTTTTATTAATCCGTTTTGTACCAAAGCTGCAAAAAGAAAGCAAAGATAACAAGTAAAAATGTAAATTACTTGGAATCAGACAGTGGGTAAGTTAGTGAACTAACTGTACATCTTTACAGGTTTGCCTCACTGCTAGTTCACATCAGACATACAAAGTAAGTTTGCTGTCTCATCCTGAGCCTCATTTGAACAAATCACAAGCTCCAAGAGGGCAAGGCTATAAGTCACCCTTGCAAGCAGCCAAGCGAGGCTGGTGGGTGCAGATGCTGTGTTTCAGCGCTGGTCCTTAGATCAGGTAGTCTTGGTATTTCCTACCAGCTCCTCATTCAGCTCCACTCTCATCTCCTCCCTCACCTCCCAGCCCACCTCACTTCCAAAAATGCCCACTCATCTTCTTAAACAGTTTTAATAGATGGGCTTGACTCAGAGCCTAGAAGAAACCATCTGCGATGGTTAAAATGAGGGATTTATGAGCAGCTGATGAGGAAAGTATCTGACAACCTTAACTTAAAGTTGCTCTTCTGGCTAATATCTGGCTAGTATCATTGCTAATTAAAAATATCCAATGTCTCACTGAAATATCACATTGCATTGCTTTATCACACTGAACTGAGGCAAAAAGAACCTTTATAAGAAATTCCAGAGCTTGAAAGGCTCTTTCAAGGTGGGAGCTGCTGTAGTAGAATTGTGTGGTGCTGTGAACTTCAGAAACATTGCCTCCAGGACAACACTGGGGGAGCTTCCACAAAGAAGTCTTAGAAATTCTGCCCAAACCAGCTCAGCACAAGTAAACTGCAAATAGATAGTAATTCAGAGGGAGGAGAAGGAGCAAACAGCCAAAGATAATAAGATAAACAATACATAATTATTCAAATAGACTAAACAAAAATAAAGCAGCATGCGTGTCTCTGTAGGCCCTCCGGGTCACTGCAGAATTAAGGACGCAATTAACAAGGATTAAGACATTTTCAAGAAGCTGAATTTATTATTTACATTTGTTCTTAGCTGTAGTGGGGGATTTGGAAATTTACTGAAATTATGAGTACACAATTATAAAGATAAACATTTCTGAAAAAGAGATACTGGAGCAAGTTGAGAAAACCCAAGCTGAAGAAATTAAAAGAATTCAGGAGTGTTCAGAAGTTAAACTTTAGAACAGAGCAAGTGGCAAGTTCCTGCAATGTGGAAAAACAAAGGTGTTTCCCAAGACTAAAGAATTTCTCTCTTTAAAAATATGAGACACAAAGGAACATAGGTAAGGTCAATCCCAGCACTAAGGATACCCACTGTGTGCAAACACAGACATGGTTAATTTGGGCGTGCAGGATCAGGTCAGCTGGCCTGCAGCTCTCTCCCTCAAACCTGCCAAAGAGTTCCAGCAAATTAAGGAAGTGGAAAGTGTCAGCAGGTTTTCAAAATCCTTTGACAGAGCTCCACACAGCAGAGCAATGGATCAAATGACAAATTGTGGATTAGTACGCTGTGTTATAAATGGATTAAGCAATAGGAAACAAATAATCTCAGTACAGTTCTGCACAACAATAGTAAATACCAAACCCCTAGTGTCTTAGAGGTTAAACCCTCACATCATCCCTTTTGCATTGCATTTATTTGCTCATCGTGAGGTGTTCTGAAGAGGTTGCCTGAAGAAAAAGAGGAACATTTGCCCTTAAGAAAGCTGGGTTCTTCTTGCCTCCGCCACTGCTGGAAGGACACTACTAGGCTGAACAGCCATGCCAACGTTCATACCGATACATTATCCATTCTAATTTACTAGTGGATGCTATTTCACACATTGCTGGGTGTGATTTTTCTTCTGCTGTGTCATCCTTCCATCTCATAGCCTGGTCTGGAAAGTGGAGCAGGTGAAACACAGAACATCCCAGATCTGGTGCTGTTCCTCAAACAATTTTTCACAATGATTTAGAGAGGAATGACAACGTGTCATGAAGTTTATGCACACTGCTAAGACTGAAGACCAGCATAAATTATGGAAGATGATGAGTGATTTCAGTAGACTGCACTTATACACCCCAGGCATGTAAAATGAGTCTGAAGAATACAGAATAACATGCTCATAGGTGAAATAGCAGTTTCTTAACATGAAATGGCATTCTCTTTGCTTGGTGGTTTCAGAAAAATTCAGTATAAGTTGCAGAAGGCATTCCTCTCACCTCTCCCAGGATGCAGGTAATGACATTTAAGCAAATATAATAGCATGAGCCATGCTAGATAAACAGGCCAACACTCCACAGGCGGTTTCAGACCTCTGGATTTGGCAGGCTGTGTCCTCTGTATGGAGATCATTGCTAAACAAGGGCTCTGACTTGGGTTTTGTTCTGTTGTTTGCCATAGCGGAAATGGCAGCTGAAGAGATCCTGGGAAAGCTGATAGAAACAGAGGCATGGCTGACACTAAGAATGGAGAAAGCATGAAGGGAAATGGACATTAGCCAGCAAAACACACGTATGCCCACCCTCACTGCTCATACAGGCAGCTTGCTCCCAGACCTCGCTGCACTCCCAGCTTGCCCAGCGCCTCTGCCTTGCAGAGAAGGGGCCGACATGTTTCAAGAGTTCCCATTTCTAAACCTGCAACAAACCACTGGACTCATAACATTTTCTTCACACTCTGAGCCTACTACTGATTCCCATGTCCCCTCCACTCCTCCCTTCCCCACTGCATTGATCTCTCCAAGTCTCTTCCTTGGACTTACAGCACTGCCCCTCACTAAAATGCAGAGGTGCTGCCAGCTGTGCCGCAGGTCAGATCTTGGTGGGCCTCCATGCTGCAGAGCATTAAGCGTCAGAGCGCCTTCTTCTGGGGTGCCAGGCTGAGACAGAGGTGCCTTTGCTGGACTTTCGAGGCAGTAGGTCCACACCAATTCATGGTGCTCTGCCCTTCCCCAACCTCCCATTCCTGTTCCTCCTTTGTGCCTGTACTGGTCTCGTCTGTCCTCCTGGTCAGCTGGTTCAGGCAGTTAAGCTGGCAGAAAACTAATCCTGCAAAGAAATACATGGCCAGTTCAGCTCCCAAACCAGTTTACTGCAACATCAGTGCCTGCCTGAGGGGCAAGTATTGGGCAAGGGATGGGAAAACACAGGCAGAGATAAGGACACAATGGCAGTGGTGCCATAAGAGCTGTTTGGAAGCATACCCTTAGGCACCAGTCTTCTTGCCACCATCAAAACTGCAGTTTGTCTGCACCTGTGCAGCAGTGAGAGCCTCAGATCATGAAGGTAAAACTTTGGGATAAAAACCTACAGAATTCAGGCACCTCTTTGTCTAAGCGATGCCTCTCTGTTCAGGAGCTCAGGGTCATACCTCTAGGCTTGAGCACGTACGCCCCATGGGGAGTAGTTAATCCTTTTTTTTAGACCTCCTTTACTTTCTCATAGTGCTATTAAGGTCCATATAGTGGATTTAAATAACCATTTTGCGATGTACATAGAACTACATGCAATGGAGAGAGTGCAGAGAGGATTATCACTCTGCTGTAATGGAGTCAGGATCATGCTGCAATGATGCTCAAGGTCATGCAAGGTCATCAAAGGCTGATTCGAAAGCGTTGCTTGCATTTTTGCCCAGGAGAGAACAAAATCTGGACTAAGCTGGGAAGGAGAGGGAGTCTCACAGGCATCGCATATTTTCACAGAGCAGCCCAAGTGGAACTCCTGCTATTTCATAAGGACATACTGAAAGAGCAGAAAGAAGCTGGAACCACTGCTGGCTTCCATGAACCTTCCCTATGCCCTGTTCATCTGCCTGCCACTGCCCTCTCCTTTGCAACAGTGGGAGGGAGGTAGAACGGCCAGGCAGCACGCTCTGACTGCTGGTAGACCTCTCAAGTACAGAGGTGAGACACAGAGAAGGACCTGTTCAAACCTCCTAGAAGGACAGAAAGCAGGACCTACGGCCCAGTGCAAAAAAAAAGAAATCTACCCAAAGTAATCATTTTGCAAGTGGGGGCTGGGAAAGAATTAACTGCTTCAGTTAGGAAGGGCTCAAGGGGAAGTGAGCGGTAGCTTATGTATTTTTCATCTAGACAATTAGGTCTGATCCTCGGGGCAGTGGATGTTAGGCCAAGGCTGAAAAACTTGCCCTAAACTAGCAAAGCACAAAGCTTCCACGCAGTGTGTGCTCAGCCCCAAGAACTTCCTGGTAGCTCTCAGGTTATTGAGGCAGATTGTTGATTAGAATCCAAGAGAGGATTATAAACTCTTTTAAGCATAAATAGTATTTGCAACTGTGTGAGTTAAGCAAACGGATACAAGGGAAATCAAACCTCATGCTTCAGGGCAAAAACTGCTCTCTTGTGAGTCAGGATCAACGTTTTTTTTTTTCCTCTACACATAGCATCTCATAATTAGCTAGGTGCTTGCTGTGGTTTTGATTTGCTCTGAAGCATCAGTTGCTGACCACTGCCAGAGGCGGGATGCTGGACTAGGTAGACCCGTGATGTCTTTCTGTAGGGCAACCCTTTTGTTCACATATTGGCAAAGCTTTGTAGGAAAGCTTTAGTGATTCATGTCTTCAGCAGCTCCTGGTCTTGCTGAACATTGTCCTCTCATTTCCATAGGCACTAAGGTCACTCTGAATTGCTACAGAAATAAAAAGGAAAAATTGCAGAAAGGGTTATTTATCTACACGGTGCAGACAGCATTTATTTAGTAAATATAAAGACGCTTTTAGGACCTATATGTGAAATTAATTATTTTCTGTATTCGATTTCAGCTGCAAAGAAATCACACAACTTCCAGAAGGTTTTCTATATTGAAAAATAAATATTTCTGTGTGCATGTGTGTATTCACATACATTTATGCATGTATATGTCCAATAAAAGGGTTTGAATTTCTAGCATTTCCTTACAAATTAAAGGCAAGCAAGGACCAGTAATGCAGGTGACAGAGCATGCACTAACAAAGTCTGCCTCTTCATGCTGCCTCTTTGATGTACCTCATCTTTGCCCCAAAGGAATTTCATTATCCTATGGTGAGCTGGTAATGAAATCTGTACTCAGAATCAAGACTTCACAGAAAACGATATCTTGACTCTTTGTTCTCTACAGACTAGCTGTGTGTGGTAGGAGTATGTTTCTATTTGTGTGTGATCTGAGTGTATTTTGAATACTGATCTCCAGATAAAAAGGATAGAGATCTAATTTGACAAAATACTGAATTGCTCTATCTTGCTATATCTAACAAAATTTTGATGCTTATTATTGTGATGAATATTTGGGGCCATACTTGTAGTGTTCAGCATGTGTGAGAAAAATCTCTCTGTGGAGAATGGAATGGAGTGTCAGAGACCCTGATAAAGAGTGCAGAGGGCTCTTAAGTACTATTTTTAGAACAATGCCGCAACAGATTTACACACAGAGAAAAAACCCTCCTCTACAGTCACTTAGGAGCAAAGTAGCATTTCACTGCATAATAATGAGAAATTAATTGCTCTTTGTCATCACTTTTTATGCAAATTGCCGTAGAACATTTGCCCAATGTGCATTTTACCTTTTAACAAAGAAAGTAGTCATGACAAACTAGACCAAATTTCATAAGCTAAAGACAAAAGTAGGCTGTACTATACATAAATTGCAGCTAGCAAGTCTATTCCTTTGAGAAACTCTATCAACTTCCTATGAAAGTCCATTAAAAAAAAAAAAAGAGGAAAAAGGTTTCTTGGTCTATACATCCTGTTAAATTAAATTAAGCTCAATTGTTAGACAAGTGACATTTTTTCTCATGGAATTTGCTTGTCACTCTTTACAGCCTTAAATTATTTTTTTTCTTTTCACTTAGTATAATCACCAAATATCACCAATTTTTTGTTTCTTTACCAACTATGTGCAATCTTTTACTCTTATTGTTACTGGATTTCAAATGTTGTAGGTTACTGGTTGTTCAAAAATGTTTTTCTGACTTCTATTAAAAAACACCCCACACATTATCGGCTTTGTGTTTCATTTATGTTTTCACAACATGTACATTTAGACAAAACTGACAATTGTTCCTAGGAAACCATAACTGAAACAGCTACGGAAAAGCATTTCCTTTCACTTTAAGAACTAATACATAATATATCAACTTTCTTCTACACGAGGCTTTAATTTTTTAGTCATTCTGCAACTGACACTGAAAATCTCATGCAAAAAGTGGCAGGCTGGATCAAAATGTAGACATCCTAATGGACTGAATTGTGTCAAAGCATTTTGTCCAGAAGCATCTCAAAATGTTTGGGGTTTTTTTCTTAAGAAACATAGGAGGGATATCAATACGCCAGGAGTCTCTGTCTTGCATGTGCAATTAATTCATCCAGTAAGGTCTTAATTCATCTAGAATTAATTCATCCAGCAGGTCTTTTCAATCTCTAGTTTCTACCAACTTCTAACATAATAGTGAGTTCCAACAGAGCCCCTTTTCTATTCATAAGCTATTCACTGCAAACCTTTATAGTTTCCAACTTCAAGTTAACATAGCAAAGAGCAGTTTTAAATCACTCCTGTAATCAGGGGTCATACTTATTTGCTGCAGCTACAGAAAAACCCCACACCATACACTGTGCAAGGTAATACACTCTACTTTCACCTATAAGACAGAAAAATAACAGAGACTTGACCTCTGCCTTAAGTGTTAACATTTCAGCAACATTACCTATTAACCAAAAAATAGATGAATGCAGCTTATAAACCCCTCTACATGGAAAAAGCCATCTTCATCCTTATAGAAATGCATCAAACAGATAATATGTGAGTGGAAACCCACAGTTTCATTGGGGTCTCAAGTATTTGGTTGGTATTAGAGCCAAAAGCAAAACAAACTGTCCCTGCAAAAGCTAAAGCCTTGAGTGTAGTACTGAAGAGCTCCAACAACTCCCTGCCTCACCCCATCAGAATTGCAGAGTTTCAGGGATTTAACCTGCAATAACAAGTCCAAAATACTCCAACAGCTTCTCCAAGGCCATCAGAAGCAGACAGAATCATCATGCCAGTAGGGCCAGTATATGCCCGCTGAGTGACAGCAAATCTGCACCCTCTTTGTTCTCTACCAGCACTCCCAACAGTCCTTCTCCAGACTCTGTTCAGACAAAAGCCACCCCCAACCTCCACATGCCTTCTTATGCTTCAGTCATGTTTCAGCTTTATGAAGCACACATCATTATTAAACTACACGACAATCAGATGTGCCTTTTAATTTTATGTTCTCATGTGCTGCTGCATGCCGCTTTCCACCCTCCCCTCTGAAGGCAAACCGATGGGCACCGTGGCCACTCCCTCCCATAACATAGTAGGGTCTTCCAGTGCCACGCTCTGCTGAAGCTGCTGGCTTTGCACTCTGCTGCATCCTCCCCTCCACCTCCACTGCCCATCCCCAGTGCCTCAGGCTCCTCTCCCAGTCCCACTAGCACTGCACTGTCTTCATGGTTCCATCTGCTACATCCTACGTGATTTATCACCAGGACTCCTCACCTTATGTATGCCTCCTCCTGCAGAGGCAAAAATACAGCCACCATGACAGCAGCCCAGAGCTGAGGACCAAGAGAGATATTACCAGAGCCACAAGAGGTATCCAGGCCTCCAGTCAGACCTTTCACAACAACTGACAGCATGCAGAAACTACTTGTGACTTCTTTGCGACAACAGCCAGATGTCCTCTGCTATGGCTGCACAATTCACCCAGGAAGGAAAGAAATCCATTTGCACAAAGCCCCTGCCAATCACGGTTATGTGCTGAAAGCAGAATCATGGGTGCTACAAGGTCAGAACTGTTACCAGCTAAGTATCTTTGTGAGTAATAATTACCTCTAGGCTTTAAATTAGTGGATTTGAGCCTAGTCAGACGCAGGCCGATGTGCGTAAACACTCATTGATGTTGAAGACTACATGGAGTAGAAGATCCTTTAGAAACAGCAATTTCTTTCCACAGAATAATGTGTTTTTCTTACCTAACTTCTGTTCCTTCCCCAAATCATGACCTTGAATTGAATCTTACCAAATAACTGTTGCCCTGTGACATGTCAGAACTGCAACGTAGACTGATGAGAAATATCTCTGAGCTCCTAAATGGAAAAAGTCTTCAACCTGGTATTTTATACCAAGAACACAAAAACTGCTCTGTCACATCTAGATTAGCCTCCATATGCCCTCCTTGTTCTTCAGCCCCAGATGTTTTCCCTCCCTTGGCACTGCTCAAGAGAAGGAAGCATTTTTCTAACCCTCTTGTGCATTCCTTGATATGCAGAAGGACAGCCTGGCCAAAGCTGAGTTTTTTCTTCCAGTCTCAGAGGTTGCTCCAGATATTTTCACTTTTCTGGATAACTGGTGTAGGAATGAGGCCTACAAGCATGAACTATGCCGTGAGCTAGGTAGTGAAGGGATTTCCATGAGATAGTGATGAGGGGATAAGTTATCAGGCAGAAGCTGGATGATCTTTATCATTGGCCAAGTGGAAGAGGGAGTGGTACCAAGGTGGCACAGTTCTGTTCCAGCCTTGTGGAAGACCCACAGTCTTTGTAACACGTCTCTTTGCCACTGTCTTTTCCCCTCATTTACATAGGAAGTGGCTGTCCCTCCTCCCCCATTTATGACAGCAGTAACAGATTATTTGACTACAGACTCCACCTCCACTTCTCCCGTGAAGTAGAAACTGGTATTTGAAATCCCCCACCATGCAGACAAGTTGACAGGCTTGCTCCTCTCTCTTCCCCAAAGACAGGTATGCAATTTCGGTAAGATTCGTGCCCCTGACTGAGTCAGAGCATACCGGGGAACACTTGTACATGGTGTCATATGCCAATATTTTGCAGGTCTAGTGAATTTATCACAGGCAATTTAAGAAAATGTGTTGCTCCAATAAACTTCACTGCTGGTAAATCTGTGTTTGTGGATGTTCCTATTGAACCAACCAGACCTACAGTGTCAAATTAGTAAACCGCACTATTTGTGAATCTGTGACTATGAATGAGGCCAGACTTAGAGCGTAACCCAAACTATTTGTGCATCTGGGACCTCAATGAACTTGCATAGACTTACAGTGCTGAATTGACTCTAATCAGAATTAAGCTTGGCTGCACCCAGCCCCTCCAGCCTCGGGACTAGCTGGAAAGCAAGGGCGGGGATTTTCTGGCAAATTTCTGTATTCTTAATACAACAATTATAAAAAGAGAGTGTTGTTGAAAAGGATGGATTACAAGGCTTTTGAGCAAGCTGAGCTAAAACAAGGTTTTGTCCACAATTGCCCTCAAATGACTTTTGGAGCTGATGTGCCTGTGCTGACTCTTAGTGATAGGGGACCATGAACTAAGGTTTAAACACATCATTACAGAAGTCCTTGCTTTTAGAAGCAGACTCTCAGATTACCCTGATCTGTATAATTATGGAATATGCCAGAGCTGATCTTTAGAACTCTTAAAAAAATTAATTATATTACATTGAAAAATACAATTCTAAATGTAAATTCTAAAATGTTATGATTTGCAAATAATAATAATCAGCACAATTAGTTTAAAAAAATATAATTGAAAGTAGTAATAGAGCTGAACAGGTTCTTAGAAGGTGGCATTGATTTAAGGCAAAGTGGGCAAGGACAAAGCCTTAACCTCACAGGCCATGTCCAGGACTTGCTATGGTCTGTATTTGCACTGCTTCTCATAGCACTGAACTCAAGCTACCCGCAGGTTGTTGAGATTGTGTTTGTTTCAGAGATGGCAAATTCTGACCTCCTGTAGAACCGAAGGAAAGAATAATCTTTAGGTTTTACCTGTGTAACACAGGTGTTGCAATTTTTTTTCCCAAATTAATGTGTCAAACCAAAGTCTGGCAATCTAAGCAAGTAGGTGATCTGAAGAGTTTACATCTCTTTTTCTTTTTTTTGAAAAAGATAAAAACCAGATAAGACTCTACCTTTTGACTTAGTGACCACAGAACAAATTTTTGATATAATGTGTAACCTTAATGATTCCTAACCCTCTATTTCTTGACATACAAAGAGTTCACTATGTTCCCTTTTTTTATTATGTTATCTGCATCTATTTTTTTTTAAAGGTCAGTGCCTGCCATGTTTTCCTACCTTGCTTCCCCAGACTATATTTTTAGTCCCAGCAACAATGCTTTGTTAGTACTTCAATATATTTCAAATACTGTATCTCACCAGATCCTCAAAATATCATGCCAGGGATCTGAAGCTCTGTGCGTGACAAATGTTCCTTTGTGGAGTTTTTGATGTGATGTCAAGCCACGCTCTGGAGACATTACACTGTGGATCTTTGATATCGGGCACCGTGACAATGTCTCCTTCGTAGCTGTCACAGCCACTGACTCGAGGTGTTCTCTTCGTACTGACAGTGCTCCAGGAAACATGAAGTACCTGGGGTGTGTTAGAATCTGGTTGCAAAAAGACATATGGTGCCTGTAGTATAATCAGTAATCAACTGTGAATTTCTTAATCACTGTAAAGAAAATGATGCAATATCATTAATCCTACCTGCACAACCCAGGAGAATATATGCATAATTACCAATAATGACATAGATCTGTGCACAGGAACCAGGGCTTATCCATAAAAGGTGATATTTTTCGCCCAAATGCTGCGGGGTAAGATGTACTTCAGAAGGAAATGACAATTGCCCAAATTAAAACCTGCAGAATTTGTCCTTATTTTTCCCTTTTCACTCCTTCCTTACCATTGTAAAGATCAAATTTCGTAAGATCCACTAAGTGCTGCTCTTTCATATAGTCTTTGAGTCAGAGTGGTTGAAGTCAAGACTGCAGTACTTCCCATAGCACTTTAAATTAGGAATTGCCTATCACTAGGAAAAAGCCATTTGTTTTTAGAAATATGACTGAAATACCTTGCAATACACAGAGTTCTCCAACAAGTGGCACTATTAAGACTATTCAAGTTACGAGATTGATATGCAAATGAGATCTAAGAAAGGGATGTTGGGACATGTTTTACAATATTGGATTCACATTAAGATCTTTTAAATTTACATAGGAAATATGATTGAAATATATATTCATAATTCAGCTAGTCTGGAAAATTTTTGTGTTATCCAAAAAGAAACCACTGAAAAGTAGGTCAAGTGCCATAAGCTCAATCAGGCAGTTCTCTCTAAAGGGATGAAGTCACAGCAGTGTGGAGAAATCACCAAATTAAGACATTAGTAGAGGTGAGGTGTAACCAGTAAATTTGTCCATAGAGCTGAGCTAAAGCAAGTTGTTGAAAGCAGCTTTATCTCAAGGATGGCATTGCAGCATTTACTGGAAGTTATCCCTTAAGTATTCATGGATCAACTTCTGAACTGTACCTCTTCACATTTATTTTTACTTTATTTTGTTGTCATTGCTTGACAAATTGTGGATTATTTTGAGACACCATAGATGATGTCTCTTCAAATAACTCATATTTGTCTGGAAGACATGTTTGGCTGCACTTCAAGAAAAATTGTCCAGAAATAGTTACATATACAGAAACTGAGGTGTGGAGATAGTTGATTGCAATGGAAACAGGATAAGACTGGATTTTTTTTTTTTTTTTGCTGGAATATAAACAGTTTGGGAATGAATTGGAAAGCCGAGGCATTAAAATGTCAAATATATGATATAAAAATAGTAGTACATTTTTAAATAGTAGGCAGCATTTGGTTAGTCTAATATTCCTTCTTTATTTGGAAATCAACTCTGTCGGTTTTCTCCCAGTTTTCTAGCGTTATACAGAGATACAATAATGTATAGTGTTATCTAGAGATATAATAATACAGAGAGATATAATGATCATAATAAAATCACAACCTGAGTAATATATGGAAATGTGAGCTCTGTCTTCTAATACTAGTTGATCACAAAATTAATAATAATTTGTGTACTAAAAGATGTATAGAGGTGCTTGGTGAGTTTTCAGAAGGCCTATATGCCCAGTCCCTGCTTGTCTCTAACTTCTTTCACCCTGTGCTGATCTTTGTCTTGCACAAGTGTGATCTGATTCTCTCTGAAGTCACTGCAATAAAATCTAAAGTGGACATTTTTCACTTTACTCTTCCTTTCAGCCGAATAGTAACATTCATTTTAAAACATCAGCCAATAAGATAAATGGCAATCATTGTGCCTTTCAGAAATGAGAGCTATGGGCAGAAGTGTACAGGGCATGCTTTGTTGAGTTTCTGATTTGGACAGTTTTGACTACCCAGAGCCCTGTCTCCTGGAGTGTGCTGTAAATAACTGAATACCTGCGCTTTGAATGCAGTGGTGTAAGTGGCACGTAGTGTGCTAACTAAAGCATGACAAAAGCCACATGTCTTATTTTTATCTCTCCATCCTTTTCATTATAGTATTTTTATCTCTCATGCCAATATAAAGTTATTTTTGTGTCTCAGGGAAAAACAAGGTAAAAAGAAGATTCAGCTCTGCTGGAGTTTACACACGTGATGAGGACTTTTCACATGCTTAACACCATATATGTCTGCAGAACCAGAACCTAAATGGCACTTGTGAGAAAGGCTTTATATGAACGTTACTTGGAAAATGAAGTTTACGAGTCAAAATCTTCAGTGGGGTGCTATTCTACAGCCACATGTAGCTAGGAAAGGTAGGGGTAAAATGCTACAAAATCAAATGCTTTTCATTTTTCATGCTGTGCCATTTTTACATAGGCACATAATGGTGCAGAAAACGGTGTGTGGGGAGAACCACGTTTTTGGGAAACGTCCGTGTGTTTGTCCTTACATAATGAGTTGAATCTTTGTTTTCCTGTAGTTTAGCAGACTTTGAAAAGGCAGGTAGACCGATGGAGCAGTTTCAGAAGACATCAGCGGGATAACTTCACAGGAATTGCTCCTCTTCAAAAGATATGGAAAACACAGTGTATCATCTGTCTATACTGAAAGGGGGAAGCAGAGGATGAAAATGTACAATGAAAACTGACAAATGCAGAAAAAATAACAAACATGCACATGTTAATTACTGATCGTGCTTTTGTTAGCAGTAGGTCACCGTCATTCTTTATTGACATTTACTGCAACTGCGATTGCTTTTTCAAGACCACTGACCCAGGAAAATGTAACTCTCTAGTTATCCAACGCCCTTTAATTAGAGATGTCTCCAGAGATAATCTCACTCACAGACCCTATTGTGAATCATTTATTCTCCAACTTTCCTTTTCACGAGCTGTCTTTCATCTTTATGTTTTCCTCTCCTAGTCCGGCTGAGTAACTCGCGTTTGCAGAACGCGGCTGATTCATTTACCGGCTCTCCCAACCGCATTTCATGGCCAGTGACATTTGGGGTCTCGCTCGGGAGCGCTGGCTGCCGGCACCACGACAATCCGCAGGAATCGCAGCTCTCCGCTTGGCAGAAGGAACCATGGCGCCAAGCTTCGGGGTGGGAAAAGGGCTCCAAAAAGGGCGATTGACGCGCACACACACACACGCACACGCACACACACACACGCACACACACACACCCCGCGAGGAGGCGAAGAACCACGAGCGCTCCCGCGCTGGGAGCACTTGGCGGGGTTTGGGGTCTGTTCCCAGCACGGGAGCGCCCGTCCCCCTCCCTGCCACTCGCGGTTGGCACGACAGCTGGGATGAGGTTACTCCGGGGGGAGCGCGTAAAACATCGCCGGCCCCAACACCGAGGGGGCCCCGAGGGGTGCCCGGGGGTGGGTGTTTCTCCGCCCTGCCCACCACGCTCTGCCCACACAGCTCTCCCCCG